>BCLG01004263.1:6793-21026 GCA_001602295.1 Zoysia matrella
CTTTCTCCATATTTGTATCACTGTCATTTTCTTCTTTGATCTCAATTTCCTGCAAATGTTAGATGCAATAGGAGGTATACTAGAAAAGTCCTCCTCCAAAGAGTGTACATCACAACTAGACATAGGTTCAGAAGATATATGAACAAAAGATTCTCTCGTTAAAATTTTAGCACCACTCTATGTCCGAGGAAAATTTTTTAGTTATATATAAACATTGCCACCAAGTTGAAGCGCTATCAACTAATGCACTAGCAACATTCAAAAACTTTCTCCTTTCGCAGATACGACATTATCCAAATATATTATCCATGTCTCTTTCCCAAGTAATGTATTTAATAGAACGTAAACCATCATATAAAGAGATAAAGGAATATAATTACTTGTGGAAGGAGATGATGTAGCAATGGTCCGAACCTCATGCGTCTTTTGATCACGAGCATCATATCTCTGAGGTGGATTAATTTTCTCAGGGTTTGCTAACATATTGTCCACGTACTCTTTTTGCTTTTTAAAAGTTGCAATGAGATTATCAAGGACTCTTTGCAAAGTACTACTCAACTTGTATTCACCTCCTTTTCTTATTTATCATGGTTAGAAAAATAGCACATAGACCGTGCAAAATATTGTTCCTACAACTATAGTGGGATGGGTGGTAAAAATTCTGCAAAAGGAAACACGTTATCGAGCTTTTGCAATGTTCTTACCAAAGCAAAGGATGGTGCAACCAATAGTAGAAGAAAGCTGAAAATAGTGGCAACAATTGCAAGTTCGAATACAGTGTTGACTAGAGATGAATATGTGAAGCTTGGAGGGTTGAAAATTTATTAGTGGAACACAATTATATAACAGATAGCAATATTGAATAATTTTCTAAGTATTATGAATGAAGATACCAAAGGGAAGAAACAAACCAAACGATAAAGCTCCAGAAAAGCACAAAAGATGGTACACGACCAACTTTCAGAGAAATATGATAAAAGATGTGGCCTGGAGAAAATCTTGAATTTCTGTTAAATCTGTTCTGAAACTTTAGAGCGTGAAAACATAAACTTTTGATCTGAAATAATTGACTCTAGGGGCCATCAAAGATTGGGAAATTTTCTGTAGATATCTGAAAAGTAATTATTTATCTAATTTAGAGTCCAAAAACAAATGTTATGACTACTTTAATGAAAGATCTTTGTATCAGATTTTTTTTGAAAGGCTGAAAATAGATTTGGATTCAAAATTGGATGCGAAATTTGTAGATAATTTTGTGGTGGACGCTTATGGATGAGTAATTTGAATGCTACGGATCTGTTAGTGGTTGAAACAAGGGATGGGTAGGTGAAATTTTTTATGCTAGGCAATATAACAGATGTGACATGATAATAGATAAACAATGAAGAAAAATACTTGGATGCAAAAAGATTTCGAAATCCAGTAACCAAAACACGAACAAAAGACACAAATTCAACACTATGGACTCTGAAATAAAATTATGCAAAGGCTAAATATGGCGGATAAGGGAACACCTAATGATCTACTATTTTTTGGTGTTGCAGCTTTTCTGTGGACAATAGAATGAATGCAAAAATTGACAAAGATAGATGTGAACGTGACAGTATACATGAGGATCTGATTACCACTTGATGTGTACGTGGTTCTCGATCTCCCGTCAGATCGTGGTAACTTTCAATTTGGTGGAGATGAGACACACAATCGATCTGGCCTTAAATCAACAAGATTCGAACCTCGCAATCACAGCACCACTTCTCCTTTGGTTATCAACCGTGCACATATAATTGACCTTGCCAAGAAGGTTAATCCCAGCTTGTGAATCGAAGAAAACAATCAAGAACAAGAAAAAACGTAGCTCAATTGTGAAATCTAAATTAAACTCACAATGTTAAAATCCAACAAACCGTCAAACGGTGAAACTGTTTATAACAGATGAAAACTAATCAAAACCTATCTCTAATGATGGTAGCTATTGTTTATATAGAGGCTAGAGTGTTCTTAGGGGGCGAGCCCTAATACTAATAGGCTTAGGATCAAAAGATGGTGTCACAGCACCCTGACAGATTCTGAATGTCATATTATTTCAGCAATTCCTGAAGATCTAGGAAGTATTTCGGCATGGGATTAGATCCTTTGGAAAACTTATCGTCTTAGATTTCCATCCGTATCTAAAACATTCAAAATGGAGTTTGTATGCGATTTGGGCATCCGTTTTAGTGCATGCTGCTTCTACAGTGCGATTCGGACTCAAACCTGAGTAGATTCAGACTCCTTTTGGAATTGAATGTCCTTCCTTGTCTTGTGCATCCACAAGTTATTCCCTAACTTCAATGGAATTGTGATAGTAGTGACAGGGAGACTCAATGTCATATTAAAATATGAAAAAGAAACTTCAATATGGCACTAAGTACTTGGAATGACAACTAGTTACGCAATTTAGCAATAAAAGATTGAACTTTTATCTCATAATCGCTAAATTTTGTAATCAATTAACAAGGAAGGCAATGTAAGGCATTTCCGATGAAAGGGTTTGATAGAAAACAATACCCCAGGAAGGAAGAAGCTGAAATTCGCCGGAAGATACGTCGGAAGCTCATCCGTTCGCCCCTAATCCTAAAACCCCACTGAGGGTTTTGAGAATCGAAATGCGATGACAGAAAAAGGGCAAGCGTGAGCACAGTAGATGCGAGGGCAACATCGCTAGGCGAACTAGGCTACGTGATCAGCGGTGAGGCAGTGCGGCAAGATGGTGATGTGAGATGGTGAGGCACAGGCGCTAGGCGGCACGGTGGTGGGGCGAAGGTGGCGAGCTGCAGGGCCGGCAAGGTGGGCGGTGACACTGGCCGGTGGCGAGGGCACGCTGCAGTAGGTGGCAAGGTGCTGGAGGGAAGTGGCGACGTGGCACAATGATAGTGGCGAGCAGGCGAGTGACCGAGGTCGGTGACAAAGTGCACGGGTGAGAATGACGAGGAGGAACCTACATGTGCATAGATTAATCAAATCAATGGCCAAGATTGAAAGGAAAAACAAATGGATGGCCAAGATTTTGCTGATAAATAGACTCACTGGACTGTCTGATCGATGATATTCTCTGGTGACTATGAAAGTCCGAACTGTCTGGTGACTGTTGAGTTTCGATTCCAGATAAGCACCACTTCGTTTTCTAGACGCCAGACTATACAGTGAACCCGCAGGAATGTCCGATGTCTGTCCCATTCTGCTGCATTGGCTGATCACAAAGATACAATCAACAGACTGTCCGGTGAAGGCGTCAGACTGTCTGGTGACCTTCAAAAGTCGTAGAATCAAAGAATTTCTTTTTAGAATTCAAGTATCCTCACCAAGGAACCAAATAAACACCACAATTGTCTAGACAGAGAACTCTCAAACATTCTTTTGCAAAGATAACCCTCGAAGGTTTTATAGTTTTTGCCAAATCACAATAAGATCGAGCGATAAGAAACCAAAGCGAGAATGATCTAGAAAGGGAATGTATGAACCTATGTTTACAGTCCGCATAAGTGGAAATCTTAGAGACCATTAAACACAAGGTTCAATGGGCATGATGCTCAACAATTGCTTTGGTTACTCTTTGTGGAGTATGCGAATTCATATTGACAATGTAGTCAGTTTCTCCAAGAGTAATGCCTCCTTCGTGGTTCCTATATTCAATGCATGGCAACAACAAGCTACCTAATATACGAAAGTAAATATGCCATGTAGATGCAAGCAATTTAAGGACATTGCAAAAAAGAAATCTATCCAATGCCAAGTTTAACCCATCTCAAGCTTATTCACCATAAGCTCACCGCTTTACCTTGAGATAGCCAAACCACCGTCTCAAGCTCTTCCTCTATGCTTATGGATATATCAAGATGGTTAGGCATTGACTAATTTTTTTGTTCTTTTTTTTATCTTTTTACATATGATGCATGGTTGTGCAAACACTAGTTCACGGAGGAGTCCTATCTACCATGCAATACAAGAAAAGAAACCTAATCTACTATGTACAAGAGAAAACCTCCTTGAAGAGTAGATTGGTGTTAAAGCTCGATCACATATGTGTGGTGGACTTCTTGGATCTTCAATCATGCTTCCTGGTCCCTCACTTTGGTCCCTCCATTTCTTCTTAGGAATCCAAGAGAGTTTAGTCTTTCTCTCTCGGTCCATGATTGCATTGGGGATCCAAGTCTTCTTGATTATCCTCTTGTCATGTGGCAGTTCGAGCGGTTTTGCTCTCACCTTTCTATCTTTTGGCCTAAAAAGCTTTACTAGACATTTTCATGGAAGAGGTTAAGGCATAATTTTAGGCTCGCACACCTTGGGACAATCTTTGGTTTGGTGACCATCAAGGAAACACTTCCCACAATAATAGTCATCCGCATGAGCAGGACTATCCATGTAAGGATTTCATCTTTGTTGCCAATGATGTTGATAGAGGAATGATATGATCCTAAACCCTTGTGGTTGTGATTGTTGACAAGGTTCGGGCTTAGGATATCCTTTTGAATTTGCCTTCCTCTAGTGAGCCACTTAAAAGTATCCATCACAACCTCTCTCTCCTCCTTGAGCTTCGAATATTCATTCAAAATTTTAGACTCAAGAGTAATACTCTCCTTGGACAGGGTTAGATCACAAGAAATAGAAGTTTCGTTGAAATGCTTAGTATAGTTAAAGAGAGAGTCAAGAGTAAGAGCTTTATGGGTGAGGAGCAATGTCTTATGCTTCTCATTTAGCTCTATGTTCTTCTCCTTAAGAGACTCATAGGATTCTTGTAGAGCACCATGAGATTGTTTTAGGACAGTGAGCTCACTCTCAAGCCTTGAACTTGGAATACCGCTACTTCATGCTCCTTGGTCACCACCTCAATCTTCTTTTCTTCTTGATGATGGTCTTGTTGGCCTTCTCAAGAATGAGAGCTAGATCATTATAGCTTGGAGCATCATCGTCATCGTCATAGTCTTCTTCTTCTTCAAGATCATCATCTTCATTCATGTAGCCCTCACAACTACGGCCATCAAGCATAGAGATAGTGGTGGAAGCTCATTGGACGAGCTTGTCATAGTGATACCCTCAAGCTCTTCTTCGTCGCTTGAAGAGGAGGAGTCCGAATCATCATCATTGGTGAGCCATTCACCAACAATATAAGCCTTGTGTGGTGACTTTCTCCTTTCTTTGCCCTTGCTCTTCTCCTTGACAAAGAACTTCTTCTTGAATTTCCTTTTGGGAGGTTGTTCTTCATCATCACTTTCACTTGAAGCTTACTTCTTGCTTTTCTTCTTGGGCTTGGGGCACTCCTTAGCAAAATAGCTTTTCTTGCTACAATTGAAGAATTCGGAGTTACACTTTAAGGAAGAAGGTCTTCTCTTGCAAAAAATTTTCACTAGGAGAGCAAGATCTTCATTGTCGCTTTCAGCATCATTCATTTTCTTCTTCTTCTTCTTGCTTTTGCCATTGGGGGATTCTTCGATTTGAAGAGCAAGATTCTTAGGCGCTTGAGAGTCACTGGAGGTGCTCAACGTAAGCTTTTCAAGTATGACATCAACGGAGGAGTTTGCCAAGTTGGTTTGGAAGAGACATGTGACGATAGAGTTGTAGCTTAGCGGCAATATCCTCAACAACTTCCTCATGATCTCAATGTCATCAATTTTGCTCTTGAGGCCCAAGGCATTGATATCCTTTACCACTACATGCAGTAAATATCATTTCATGTGGCAACATAGTGATAGAGTCATATTTGTTATTAAAAACATAGTAACGCTCTTCCTTAGCTGCGGTGAAGATCTCATGAATGTTTTGCAATTGAGACAAAATTTCATTAGTGGTGGTGATGCATTGATTATAAAGAACACACGATAGCTTTCTTAGCCTTTGCGTTGAACTTGATAAAAATAGGATCAAGTATCTGATTCGTATTTGTAGCATTTTGTGTCACTTGGCGCGCTTTTCCATCGATTGACTCTAGGTAAGTTTGCATACAGGCTTTCCTATATGAGTAATCATCCACATCGAATACAGCTGAATGTTCCATCCCGTTCGGTATCTTTACTCAAGGCAGTGAAGCTCAAAAATGAACACTTAGCTCTGATGCCACTTGAAAGGATCAAGGACACCAAGAAGGAGTCTACTTTCTTGCTTACCTACCCGAGTCGGCAACTTCCTTTGATGAGTCACATCCCTCCTTTTTTTTTGCCTATCGAGTTCCGCTAAGACCTCTTTGACTTATTACGCCTTAACCTACCTGTACTAGGACTCATTGTGGAAATCCCATAGGCCTATCCTCCTTGGGCTTATCCCCTAACTACTTCCACGGAGCCATATTCAAGGTGGTTGACCTACTTCCTCGGGTTGGAATCCTCCGTTTTGGAATACTTTACCTCATCCGTCCTGTGACCTATTCTCAGCCTCAGTCGTAGCCTGATCCACTCTCTTTTTCCCAGCAAGTGAATGCGAGTCCAGTTCACCCTCGGCCTCGAAAACCTATGAAGTACGAGGAAAGAGTAGGGATCGAGTGTGAGTTCCGATCCTCTCTTCCCAGGCAAGAATAAAATTGGACGGTCTCAGCCCAGAAAGTGAAAAGAACGAGATCTAGAAAGAATTCTACTAGCTGCCCCGCTGTAAGACTCTTAAACGTTTGCATGTGGACCAGAGAATGGAGATGAGGATTTAGCCAGAACTTGACAGCTTCTTTAGAATTATTGAACAGAACTTGATCACTCGAGGAAAGCGAATAGAGCTAGTTGCCAAGGTTAGCTGGGTTACGAGATATCCCACCGCCTGTGAAGAATAGGAAGAGCCATGCATGCCTTTCTTTGCCACTTCACCGGGCGCTTATGAGCCGATTTCACTAGCTTTAAAGAGTTTTTTTGGCACAAACAACGAAATAGTCCTTTTGGATTGAGCATTTTAGGAAGATTCAATAAGCTTTTTTTCAACTATTCAGTCATATCTTTTGATAGGAAGTTCTAAATCGGGGGATATACAGTAAGACTCAAAGGATCCAAATTCGTCTTTATTTTTAGAATTCCTACAGCAACGTTATACTTTTTTTTATACGATCTTCCATACGAATCCGGTGCGGGTAAGAGTGCTTACTTAAAGCTTAGTAAGGTTATTTCAATCTCTTTATTTAGCATCCAGAGAAGTAATGTTCTTCGAGGAGTAAAGTAACTTATTCATCTAAAATACCTAGTATAGATTAAAGATATAGCAGCCTCCCTATAATTATTATTTTCGTTTAAGTATCACACTCTCGTTGATTCAGACCATATGCCGGCTCCATAGTTCAAGTAGTTACCAGTAGTTCTCTCGGGCACAAATAATGCACTTACAGACTAATGAAATAGAAAGGAGAAGAGGGGTCTGGGTATGGGGATTGCTTGGTCCTATGCTAGCTGAGACAGGTAAGCGACGCTGTTTCAAGCTTTGGATAGATGAGTGATGAGTCAGTCTGGTTCGAGAAGATCCGTCATTGTGTAATAGGTTATCTTTAGGAAAAAGAACTAGACATATATGTTTCAGCCAGCTCTGACCTAGCCCAAATGGAGCTACTTACTCGTTGATTGGAAATCCAATCTTCAAAATGAAAGGCGGTATGGATGGGAGTCTAGCACAGTGGTAGAGCGGTAGCGGGGCCGAAGCATGAGCCTTCTAAAAGCTAGGATTCGAAGTCAAATGTTCAAGAAAAGACAGACGAAACGTCATAGAGTTACCTTGCTTCCTAAGTAGCCCTCTTTCTCCACAACAAAACTAAAAACAAACAATGAAAATGACTTGAATATTGAATTCAACTCAGAATACTACGGATACCAAGGATTAGCATACAGGAGGGGTGCCTGCTCTTGGGCCAAGCGAAAGAACATCACATTCATCTCTAAGTGGATCACTTTTCCTAATTGCATAACCAAAGCAAAGAAGAGCCATTGTTGTCTCCACTTACATGCAATAAAGTTGAAACAAAAGGCTCTCACGTGCACACACATGAAATTCTTTGATTTGAATTTCAAGATTGGAAAGTAAGGGTCGGTCTTCCGTTAGCCCTTTGCCCTAAGCCTCGCTCTAATCAATAAGGCGAAGAAGACCTAAGAGCTGGTTCCGAGAAAGAGACCTTTAGGTCAGCTTCCTAGGCAAGTTGCAGTTAATATACGAAAGAAATGGATTCGATTCTTGCATAAGATTGACTGGAAAGTCTGTAATATCACATGACTATGCTTTGTCTGTAATATGATTATGCTTTCTCTGTCTGCCATCTACCAAATTTCCCTATTCCTTACTAACGGAGCGAGCTCTAGTTAGATACTTCTTTCTTTTTTTCCCGAGCTGATAGCAGTCTGTAAACCAACCGTCAATCTCCCACTTCACTTGTTGTGAAATAGATCAAGCCAAAACGAAGCATTGGCCCCGACCCCATTCTCGCTTAGATAAACTCCCTCTCCCTGCTGACTTGTTCTGAGATCGGGCGATGGGCCTAGAGCTGGTGGTGGTGAGTATGACTAATCGAGCTCCTCAATTGCCGAATTCTTGATTCGGTGGGAACCTTACCGCTGCGCGCCTTAACCATCGATTTATGTACATCAAGCAGATTAATAAGAAAGTACTTCTAACTACTTCCTCAGGCAAGAAAGTAACCCTGCGCTTTCTTCATCGAGCCTACCTTTGCGTAGAGTTGTGAGCCTAGTAGTCAACCATCTTGGGTTCTGTGGGGAAGGAAGTCCAATTCAATCATCAGGTAGTAGAAGAAGCTTGCTAGCGAGGGAATAAACTTCTTTCTCTTCTGTCTCAACGTAAGGTGGATGATGTCGGGTACCTTCTTATATCTACCCATAGGGCTCACAAATATGTGAAAGCTACTTTACCGAGTTCCCCGATTCTAATTCCAACTTTGACCTACAAACATACTTCCCTGCCAGCAAATCAAAAAAATATCACTTTCCCAAATGGAAAAGGGCAAGGAACCTCTTAGTACCAAGCGGGCTACCAATTAGTTGATTTCTTTCCCAGCCATTTAAATGAAATTAGTTGATACTCCCGAATCAGTGTTTCTATCTCACTTGTGTGATTAGACTTGCCTGAACGAAGACCAAGGATGACAAATGCCCTTTGGCGGGGCAAAGAAAGCTTTCAACGGAGGTTGCTCAAATCGCTAATGTGGGAAAGAGATTTCTACTTCCTATAGTTCAAAACTGGACAACGGGGTCTAAGAATTTGTCGACGAAGAAGCTTTTCATGTAGAAGTAGGCTGGAATCAAAGTCTCAGGTTCCATGGAATGGCTTTGTTCCCCCGAAGGCCAAGCCTATTAGAAAATAAAGACTTAAGTCGGTTTGCGAACCCCAAACAAGAAATGTTCAGATTCCAGTTACGAAGGCCCGAGTGTGATAAGCCTTACGAAGGCTGTGCTATATGGGGAGGGCTTTTTATTGAAGCTTTAAGTCATCGTTCAAAAGTCTTAAAGGAATGGCCATAGGCTGATAAGCCAATCTACACCTAGGATCATGGCATCTCCCCTCCAACTTTCGAACTTTTTACCTTCTAACTTGGCATCGCATCTCGTGTCAGTCACTATTATTGTGAACCATAGTCCACTTGACGACTTTACCCCGCCGGGTTGTTTTGGCTAATTTCAGGGCCCCTGGGTTTACAAATAACTATACAACTATTCGAACTAGACCACTATCCAAGAGAACACAGATAGGTATTTGGTCACGGCCTCTTCATTTCATTGCTTTGACTGATCTCCTTCCTTGGGTAGGATTAAACATAGTGATGATGGCTTATTTCTTATATATGCTTCTTCAGTTTATTGAGCATACACTTCTTCGCTACGCGCCTTTTCCCATAAGATCTGAAGCCAATGCCGATTCTTTAAGATCAAATAAAGGCAATTCAATTGTTTTTTTTTACGAGGAGCGGGAGATCGACTATTCCTAGTGTAAGACTCAGCAAATAAAGATAAAGTACACGAGATTAAAGAAAGGATAATACATATCTTTGGACACCTGACAATTTAGAGAACCTTTGGTAGATGGCACTATCTTACCTACTTTGGTTCTGATGTGTGGGGTGCTATTGGTTTTGTTTGAGGATAAGTTCGTTTTTCTGGCTTATTCTATTTACCACTATTCTTTGACTTTACTTTGAGAAAAAGAGAAATGAGAGTTTCGCCACTTTTGTCTACGCTACTGATACCTGGTTGGAAAACGATTCGAGAAGTGAGAACTAGAGACGAAGGGCGCTGCTGTGCTTATTTTCATGCCAAAAGGGAAACGTAAGAACTTGAAATTCTTTATTCAAAGGCTTGACTTTGATACAAGTTGCATGGTAGGAAATATACTTGGTCTCTTTTAGGGCTGTACCTAGTATAGCATTGTTATAGGTACTTTTGATCCGCAGATTGTACTAGTAATTATCCCCCCCTGAGCTTTGTGTTGATACTCCCACCAATAAGATCATAATCCCAATATCTGAAAAAAGAGATTCTAACAGGAGAACTAGTCAAGAATTAACTAAGAAAAATAAGATTTAAGCTGTAGGCATGAAATCTATTGTCATCTATTCAATGAAAACACATTATTTCTTTCAAATAGAACTATATGACTATCTTCGGTGCTTACTGGCACAAAGCAAGTGGGAAGATCTGTAGTCAACTTATTCTGGCCTAGGTAACCAGGACGAGATATGTTGTAACAAGCCTAAACTTTTTATTTGATTACTTAGCTTAAGATATGCAATCAACAACTTTATTCTAATAGGAAAGAAAGAAAGAACACTCCTTGCTTTGATTGGTAGCAGAAGAAGGGAGGGCGCGTTGCCTGCCTTCATTTTTATTGGATATAGCATATGAGAGAACTTCAAACTAATTTGCAACAGCTAGCTGAATAATAGAAAAAATAAGCAAGGATGGAATAGGGAGGATAATAAGAAATAGGTAAGTCAAGTCTTGTGAAGCATAGGTAAGGATAGATATAAGCACAGGTAAAGAAGGTCTAAATAAGGTTTATACCTATGTCAAAGTATCGGCAATTAAGTGGAGGGCATTGTTCACTCACTCGGCAGCTGGAGAAGACTCAACTAGTTTGGGTGCCGTAGACTGGACTGCTGACTGAGTTAAGGAATAAGCAAACAAGCACCGGCTTTTGCCTATTAGATGATTAAGTAAGTGCGAGAAGTATGCAGATCACGGTTCAACCATCTCATTGCATATCAACACCTAGCTTGTTCAATGCTCCTGGCTTCTGAGTGTTTTGTTGGGACTTATGGCTAGCAATCACATATGCGAGACACTGGCATCGATTCCGATTTCTGTTGCTTAACACAGCTTTTCACAACCTTCATGCAGGTGTGGTTGGTGGTCTTTCTTTCATTCAATTGGCGGCTTATCCATAAATTTATTTGGATATATACTAATATAGAGAAATAAGTACCGGGTCGGCATCAACGTATGAGTTTGTTTGGGGCGGGTGAGTTAACCAAAGAAAAACATTGAGATGTATCGCCTGGCAAAGTGAGTTCCAGTGTAACTTCAATTAGTTTAGGGAGAATGTAGGTTTTAAGTGAAATGAAGTACTTAATCTCTTAAGATGGGCCATGGCTACTTGGCCTTGTTGATCCGGAATTGAAAACTCCCCGCTCGCTCATGAGAAGCCCCCTTTTTCAATATGCTCTGCATCAACCCTTTTCTTTGTAATATCATATGTGAACAAGTTCCCTTATCGTGCCCGTGTTCCCTGTTCCCTAACAGTTCCAGTCGACCAAAGCACTTTCATACCATGGCTAATTAGAAAAAATAGAATATTCTTAGCAAAATAATCTTGTTAAAGCTAATGAAAAAGAAACAGATAGTAGTTGTAGCAAGCTAGGGATGAAACCAATCAGACTAGCTACGCAGGCTAAAGAAGAAAAGTATGAACCAAGTTTTCACTTGCTTTCTTTAGAAGAAATCAATGTTATGACAAAAATATGGGGTTTCCTCTTTTCTTATTATACCTTTTCTGTGTATTATTCTGAGTGCGGATTGTTCTTTTAGTGGTTGGTTTAGGACTCAAATCATGACCCTTTGGAGTAATAAGATGTGGAGAAGGAGACGGTTGAGGTGGAGACGGAAGAGATGGTAGAGAAGGGAAGGCTTGCCTGTACTAGTGTCCGATTTCCTAGAATCTAGTTCTTCTGATAGGCTATCCACCTGTCTGCATAAAGAATCACGACCTTCTAAGCTGTCAATGTGCTTAGGCAACCCATAAGCCGGTTTCAGTATATCTGCTTTCATCTATTTTAGATACTGCCTTCCCCTAATCCTCATTGGACCACTCCCATAGGAGTACTGGTCCCTCCCACCATTTTCAAAACCGTGCTCCCAAAGGTATGCTCCACTTTCCAAAGTGAAGTCACTGGTGATCCGGCTGTTACACACAATACCCTCGCGCTAGAGCAGGCCTCCAAGGCTCCGGGCGCTTCCTCTTGGTGTCCTTTTTGAGCGGGGGACTCGAAACCTCTCACAAACTTGACGTCGTCTTCCACAATCTCCTCGGAAGCTCGAACATCGACTCTTTGGTGGTATAGGCTACCAAACCATGAGTAATAGGCAAATAACACTCCTATCAAAGCCCCACAAGTTTTAGAAGTATATGAATGCCCCTATCACTCTCCTACTAGTACCAAAGATCCACAATGTTGGGTTGTGCTCTCTTCTTGCTGTTCCTTGGTCTCTCACAAATTTGCTCGAGCAATTCAAACCTTAGGCACACTTGAAAACATTCTCCTCCACAGTTTAAATAGGCTCTAAGACTAGAAACATCTGTTGGAACGTGGTGTCATAAAGCTGACTGCTTTTACCAGTCACTGGACTGTTCGGTGACTCCTCCCACCAGACTGTCCGTTGCACCACTAGACTATCCAGTGACTCCTTCTGTCAGCAGATCAGGAAAACACCCTCTCTGAAATCCATTCCATATGACACTAGACTATCTTGTGCATATCTTCACTAGACTGTCCGGTGACTTTCACTTTTGGATTTATAGAGACACCTCTCTTGGACTTGGTCTTCAGGTTCAATGGACTGTCTGGTCATTGTCCCATCGAACTATCCAAGGACTTCTTCTCCTCGACTCCAGAGAGCACCTCTCTCTGGACTTGCATCTTCAGGCTCACCGGACTGTCCGGTGACTTCACCAGACTCTCTGATGACTCTTCTGCAACTACCTTCGGCTTTGACTTGACTTCGGCTTCACTTGCTGCGCTTCCTCTGCCATCTTCAGTGCTTTACGAGGTAATTAAGAGCATTTATATCCCTAACACTTGTATGACCTAAGAATGAATGACTTGTCGGGATCATGTACCCCGGGTACCTGTGGGCCTGGAGTGAATACAAAGACTCGGCCATGGGCTACGGCCAATGGCTCAATCTGCGACCCACGAAGGACTTCATCGTATCAAGCCATTGGAGAACGTACCGGCCCCCAAGCGTCGGGGCCGCGCGAGCACAATTGCCCGACCACCGAAGGGTTGGGGATACGTGACGACAAGATTCGACCAACCAACGGCTGGAAGCCAACACTACCGCCCGATTCCCAGGGGTCAGCCACTGCCTTAACGGCCAACTTCTGACGAGCACAGAGATTCCTGACAATGTACATCAGGAGGTAAAGCAACCCTGCCGAAGGTAAAGCGTTCCAGAAGGAGGTAACGCAACTAGATGATCGTTAAATCGTTCCGACTGGCGGTAAAGCAAAACGGAAAAGTGTCCTTTGTCCTCTTTGATTGGACAAAGAACGATCGAAGGACACCAACAGCCTGCTCCGGTGCCTGCGGGCGCCAGAGGATCAACTTCGGTGACGACTACAACCCCATCCGTCTGCAGGTCGCTAGGTTCTGTTGGCGCTAAGTTTGTAACCCCGGTCCGACCCCTATATAAAGGGGTACCAGGGCCTTAGACGATAAGTTTGAAAAGTCCATTGTAACCACATCCACATACGCGCACTACGGTTCTTGCTCGTGCCAAGGCCCTTCTGGTATGGCAGTGGCTGATCCCGATCTTTCGATGAGAGGAGGATAGCTTCGATTTGGGGTGGATTCGACGTTGGCTGTCCGACTACAACAACCAACAGGGTTGCTGCGCCTTAGCAACAGGTACACCGGCTCCGATTTGTTGTTGTTCTTGCTGTGCCAAGAACAACCCTGAACCTGCGAGCAATCGAGAACAAGCAAGAACAAGATGAACAGGTAGACAACTCACAGATC
>BCLG01004263.1:21348-40211 GCA_001602295.1 Zoysia matrella
TTGCCTTCAACAACATCCGGAGTGAAAAGTTGTGACCGAAACAATCCAGCCCTGATTGATGGTCCGATCCTGCTTTATGGTCCTGGTGCTCCTCCCATGTTCCTAATCATAACAAAATCACCACAAGGATTTAGTAGTACCCCATTCTGAGAAGAACTACTATAGACAGTGAGAAATGACTTGACCTGATAATTAAGTTGACGCACTCGAGCTCGTGTCATGGGTCCTTCTTGTGCAATTGGTTTGGTTGTGTCTGTGGAAGTGATGTCCTCATCACCTTCCGTCATTGTACTCGTATTCTTGAGTTCATACTATCCACCCACTCCCCTTGGACTTAGGGTATTACGCCTCCGTGGCGGTCCGAACCAGGTTAATCCTTGAGTTTTTTGTAGATGAGGCCACCTCAAATACGAAGAGCGCACCGTAGCTACCTTCGATTACGTAAATTCTAATGTGCCAGTGGTCAGAACACCGACAGTAGGCGCGCCAGGAAGTGGGTTTTTGTGGTGCGTTTTTGCTTCTCTTTTTGATGGCTTCGATCTTCACTCTGGTGGGAGAGACTTTGATCTCTCACCCTCGTTTTGGGAGTTCTGCGGTTTCCATCGCTTGTGATGGTCGATCGTGGAGCGTACTCATTTTCATTGCTTGCCAGGCCTTTCACTTTGGAAGCCTAGAATTCGTCGCCGATCAAGGCGGCGAGCTTCATCTTCAGGTCCCACGCAAGCGGCATGCAGCTTGTCATAGTTAGGCTCACACGTGCGGGGTCACGACCATGCACAAGAGTGCTTCATGCTGCAGGCTCCGGGCCGCGGAGGAGAGGACTCCCGACAAAACTCCAGATGGCGACGCATCACCACATAATCGCGCACTCTCCATCGTCGAGGAAGCCCTCTGGCCGCGGGAGATGATGCTCCGGGCAAGGTTGCTGCCGCGACGAGCGCAGACACCCGAGCTCGGGCATGTTCCACGAACCAACAGATCATACATGGCGGCACGCTCGTCATTGACAGCCCTCTCGAGAACCTGGCGGCGGCGGTGGCTTAAGTTCTCGATGAGTCCGCCATGCCCGACAACCCCATGCTCAAAGAGACCTAGGATGGTCTGCACGTCTACCTCCGCTGCGCGCTTCAACAACCTAAACTATTGCTCTGCCGACAGCACTTTGAGGTTCGTAGCTCTCAGCAACCGCACGCCGATCGACGAAGCCCGACCTGCGATAGTTGTGACTGTCGGACCGAGGCATGAGACCCTTTGTCGTTGCTTGGACCTTTTCGCCAGCGCCTCGATGAGCATCACGATGTCCGCCACGCCATCGACGTAAGAGTGCAACCAAGGAGCGAGCACTACGCCGAGTGTAGGCGAGAACGAACTCCCAACCGCAGCAACTGTCGACGTAGCTACGACCATCTCCGGAGCCCCAGCTCTGATGAGGTCGAGATCCGGGTGTTCGGGACCCAGATCCAGAGAGCTAAGTTACCTCAGAGATTCCGCGCTCCAACCAACATCATCAAGTACTCTGGTGAGACCAACCCAACCCAATGGCTCGAAGATTGTCGCCTCACTTGCAAAGTTGGCGGTGCGGACGATCTTTTCGCCATCCAGTATTTGCCACTTTTCCAGACCGACTCGGCCAGGGTGTGGCTCAAGCACCTTCTCGAGGGATGCATCGACGACTGGGCCGAACTCCGTCGCATCTTTGTTGGCAACTTTCAAGGGACCTACAAACGTTCAGGGAACTCCTAGGATCTGAAGAACTGCAAGCAGCAATCCGATGAATCCTCTGTGACTACATTTAGCATTTCGCATGCAAGCGAAACGAGCTGCCTGATGTAAGCAACATTGACGTCATCAACACTCTCAGCTGCGGCACGACATCCAAGGTGCTCATCCACAAACTGGGGTGTAAAACCCTCGAACGATGCGTGCTCTTCTCGACATTGTGATGCGAGGTTTGGTCCTGATCTTTCGATGGAGATGGTAAATACAATTGGTGGAAGGAAGCGACGTTCATAGCCCGACTATAAATGTCCATGTCGTTGCGTCTTAGCAACCGATATATCGATTTCAGAGGGTGAGCGTGAACTTGTGGAGCGCGATGAACCAGCTACGAGGGCACTTATCCTGCAAGCAGTCGTAGAACAAGCAAGAACGAGATGAACAAGCTCTGAATTCTAGATAAAAAAATATGAGTTCAATTTGAAATAACAAAAGGTGGGGTTTCGATAACAAGAAGACGGGTGGTCTAGTCGACACGCGCTGCAAGCGAAGTAGCAGTGGCTAAACTTAAATCTATCAAAACCCAAGTGTTCTTGGTGGTGGCTGAGGCCTTTAGATAGGATGAAGGACAACCAGGTGGTGCTGGGTCGACCTCAAACCCTAGGACACGCCCTTAATGGGCTCAACTCGGTACACGGGCCAATGGCCCAAGTTGGGGTGACGCAGCACTTTTTATAGAAAAATGTTGATTGGCACTGACTCTGATGTCTAGATCCGTTGGAAAGGAGACTTGATAAGCTTTCCAGGAAGTACTTGATCGTCCAAAACGGAGTCCGTATGAAGTTGCGGCAGACGTTACAAGTTGGTGCTGTCCTGTGTTCCGAATTCAACCTGCATGACTCTATCTCTTGGTTGGTTTTCTCATTGGTTCCTAAGCATCACAGGAGTACATAGATTTCCATGGTCTAAATAAGTTGAACATGAGCTTAAGAGTGAACTTCCTTGATGATTAAGTTGACATGCACGGCGTGAGTCATAGGATCTGTAACCGGAATATGTGTCGGTGTAGGGGAGGATGACATATCGATGGTGTTGATATCCTCATCACATCGCCACCACTTTCGCCACTGGGGAGGAGGTTGTCCAAGATAACTTTGACCGGGATTGGGGTAAGGACAAGGAGAAGTCCAAGCCCGATCGCAAAACCAACAACCTCTCCGACCGACGCTCCGACCGCAGGGACGACCGGTCTGGGGTGGCTCGAGCAGCAAGGGACCCAAGAAGAACCAGCGGCAAGACGACGAGTTCGTGGGCGTGACCGAGCGACAGCCAAGACCCCTAGCAAGTAAGCCGGTCGACAACAATAACAACTTTGAGAAGCTGCTCGACAAGCCCTACACCAAACACTCGACCCCTATCAAGCACACTCTTCGAGACTGTCAATTGATGCGGATGATGTTCTTCAAAGGTAACTTCGGACCCAACTACCGTCAACCTCCGCATCCTGACCCTCCTGCTAAGGAAGCCGAGGGCAATGCTGACAATGCCTTCCTCGAGCCGAAGGACTGCCTGATAATCTTCAGTGGGCGGCCTATGAGTCTCGGTGCCACCAGAAGCAGAACTGGTGGGAGGGCAACATGGCCGACCCCGCCGTTCCTACCTATCTCAACTGGTCTGCTGCCCTAATCACCTTCGACAGGTCTGACTATGGGCCCCAGCCGAGGTGCCTACCTCTGGTGCTTGATCTAATCATCGACACCACGCGCCTGACTGAAGTCTTCATGGACGATGGCAGCGACCTCAATATCCTCTACATCGACACCTTCAAGGCTATGAAGCTCTCGTTGTACGACCTCCGTCCAAGCCACGTCATTCCCTAGGGTAGCATGATACCCCTGGGTCAGATCACCCTCTCGGTCACCTTCGACTACTTCAGAACCGAGAAGCTCTCCTTTGAGGTGGTCGACTTCGCCGGCACCTACCACTCCATCCTTGGCCGGCCCTTCTACGTCAGGTTCATGGCCGTCCCCAGCTATGTCTACCTCAAACTCAAGATGTCGGGGCGAAAGGGCGTCATAACTGTGACCAAGGACTCAGCCCGACCCTCGACTCCAAGCCTTCAATCTCTGCATCCTTGGAACCGGCGGACGACTCCAAGGAGATCATCCTCGACAACGCCGACCTGACCAAGAAGGCCAGGATCAGGACAACACTCTTCGACAAATAGAAAAGCACGCTCATTGACTTCCTCATCCGAAATCAAGACGTCTTCGCTTGAGCACCCTCTGATATGCCGGGCATCTTGAAGGAGGTCACCGAGCACTCTCTCAACATCATTCTCTGGTCCCGATCGGTGAAGCAATGACTCCGACGCTTCGACGACCTGAAGCGTCAGGCCATTGGAGAGGAGATCACCAAGCTGCTAGATGCTAAGTTCATCCAAGGGGCCTACCACCCCGAGTGGCTGGCCAATTCTGTAATGGTTAAAAAGAAGAATGGAAAATGGAGGATGTGCGTTGATTACATGAGTCTCAACAAGGCATGGTCGAAGGATCCGTTTCCTTTGCCACGCATAGATCAAGTGGTTGACTCCACCGCTGGCTGCGAAACTCTTAGTTTTCTTGATGAGTACTCCGGGTACCATCAGATTTCTATGCATGGTCCTGACCAGCCGGCCACATCTTTCATCACACCGTTCGGCTCGTTCCGCTACATTACTATGCTGTTCGGGCTCAAGAATGCCGGCGTCACGTATCAGCACTGCATGCAGAAGTGCTTCGACGACCAACTGGGTCGAAACCTGGAGATCTACATTGACGACGTCGTTATCGAGACTCAGCAAGCTACCGACCTCATTGAAGGCCTGGAGAAAACATTCACCAATCTTCGGAGGTACTGGACCAAGCTCAACCCTAAGAAGTGCGTCTTCGGTGTTCCCCCCGACAAGCTCCTCGGGTTCGTTATCTCCGAGCGCGACATCGAAGCCAACCCCGAGAAGATCATCGCCATCCGCAACCTTGGGCCCATCAACAACGTCAAAGGCGTCCGAAGCTCACTAGGTGCCTAGCAATGCTAAGCCGTTTCATTTCTCGACTCGACGAGAAGGCCAGCTGATGAGGACATCACTTCCACAGACACAACCAAACCAATTGCACAAGAAGGACCCATGACACGAGCTCGAGCGCGTCAACTTAATTATCAGGTCAAGTCATTTCTCACTGTCTACAATAGTTCTTCTCAGAATGGGATACTACTAAATCCTTGTGGTGATTTTGTTATGATTAGGAACATAGGAGGAGCACCAGGACCCAAATGCAGGATCGAACCATCAATCAGGGCTGGATTGTTTCGGTCATAACTTTTCACTCCGAATGTTGTTGAAGGCAAATGAGTACTCATAGGAAAGATCTCAAAGTCTACTTTCAGATGGGTGATGTGATCAGAATCGTCAGAAAGGCGTTCGGACTTCCAGTCATGGGCTGAGGCCCATTGTATCCAGTTTAGCCCATTAGAGGCCCTCTCTAAGTTAGGGTTTGAGTCCCCCCACGCCTCCAGGATGTCTTCCCACTATATAAACCTATGGCAGCCGTCATTTGAGGGTGGGTTTTGTTCAGATGCAAGTTTAGCCTTAGCTATTTCCTTGTAAACGCGTGTGTCGACGAGACCACCCGATTTGCTTGATTCAGAACCCCAATTTCGTGATTATATCCAGATCTGTGAGTTGTCTACCTGTTCATCTTGTTCTTGCTTGTTCTCGATTGCTCGCAGGTTCAGGGTTGTTCTTGGCACAGCAAGAACAACAACAAATCGGAGCCGGTGTACCTGTTGCTAAGGCGCAGCAACCCTGTTGGTTGTTGTAGTCGGACAGCCAACGTCGAATCCACCCCAAATCGAAGCTATCCTCCTCTCATCGAAAGATCGGGATCAGCCCCTGCCATACCACCAGCCTTTCTTCTGACTCCTAACAAAGTCCGACCGCTTCACCTGTACCGCTGGCCCAGGAGGCGTTCAAGCAACTCAAGATTCTGCTATCGACTCCGCTAGTCCTAACTTCGTCGAGCCCCGGTGAGCGACTGCTCCTATACATTTCTGCAACTACGAAGGTCGTCCGGAGGAGGGTCGGCCTCTGAAGGTCCAACAGCCCATCTACTTCATCAGCGAGGTGTTGGCCGATGATAAGACTTGGTACACCCAAGTGGGGAAGCTGCTCTATGCATCCTCATCACCAGTCGCAAGCTCCGCCACTACTTCGACAGCCACTCCATTCGGGTGGTGACAAGTTTCCCACTCAGAGAGATCATCAACGACAAGGACAAGGTCGGGCACATCACCATGTGGGCTATGGAGCTCGTCATTAATCAAGTTATAAAGATATCAAGCTGTCGAGACCTAAAGATGGAAGCCTATTGTCAGGAAGTTCACAAGCTCAAAGACAAGTTTGACAGGCTCGAGCTCCATCACATTCTATGCCGCGACAACGAAGTGGTCGGCGCCCTAGGCTGTATGGCCTTGGGGCGAGATCTGGTCCTCGACGACGTTTTCCTCGAGGTCCTCTCCAAGCCAACCATCAA
Organism: Zoysia matrella; assembly: GCA_001602295.1. NCBI lineage: Eukaryota > Viridiplantae > Streptophyta > Magnoliopsida > Poales > Poaceae > Zoysia > Zoysia matrella. Next base: position 27,636 of record BCLG01004263.1, read on the forward strand.
CATCAAAGACGAAACCACCGAGCCTAAGGACGAGGTGGCGTCGGTGAGCAAACTCTGACCCCGCGGCGGAGGTTATGGCCATCGTCTCTGAATGGTCCCACAACATCTTCGCTTTCCTCCAAGACGGCACTATTAGGAGGACACCAACGAAGCTAGGCGGATTTCACGCCGAACCAAAGCCTATGTCATCATCAAAAACGAACTCTACAAGCGAAGCCCCAGCGACATCTTCCAACGCTGCATCCCTCAGACGGAGGGATTACATCTCCTGAACGATATACACTCGGGCATCTGCGGCCATCACGCTGTCCCGAGGACCCTGGTCGGGAAAGTTTTTCGCCAGGGGTTCTACTGGCCCACAGTGATATCTGATACTGAGAAGCTTGTTCGCTCATGCAAGGGTTGCCAGTTCTACGCCCAGCAAACGCATCTGCTGGCTCAAGACCTCCAGACAATCCCGATCACATGGCCTTTTGCGGTCTAGGGACTCGACATCCTTGGGCCTTTCCGACAAGCACCCGAGGGCTTCACCCATTTCTTTGTCGTCGTCGACAAGTTCACCAAGTGGATCGAGGCCGAGTCGGTCCCTAGCATTAGCTCCAGCGGAGCCTTCGAGTTCATCTGCGACATCAACTGTCGGTTCGGGGTCTGCACTCCATCATCACCAGCAATGGTACATAGTTTATCAGGCATGTATTTCAGGAATTCTGCGAGGAGGACCACATCCGACTCGACTTCGCCTCCGTGACTCATCTGAGGACCAACGGTCGGGTCGAACGCGCTAATGGGATGGTGCTCCAAGGTTTGTAGCCTCGAATCTATGACTCTGTCAGACAGGCAGCTGGGCGATGGGTCAAGGAACTGCCGTCCGTGTTGTGGGGTCTACAAATGACTACCAACAGAACTACGGGGTTTACCCCTTCTTTATGACATTCGGAGCTGAGGTCGTGCTGCCGACCGACCTCGACTACGACTCCCGGAGGGTCCGCGCCTACGACGAGGAGTGGTCGAAAGCGGCGCGACATGATATCTTGGACCAGCTAGACGATGCACGCGACGTCGCCGTTCTACGGTCGGTCAAGTACCAGCAAAGCGTACAGTGATTACACACATGGCGCATCAAGGGTCGAGCCCAACGTCAAATATCTTGTACTCAAAGGGTCCAGATCAAGGCCGACCACCACAAGCTGTCCCCCCATGGGAAGGATCTTATGTGTATCTAAAGGAGTGATGTCCTCATCATCCTCCCCTTCTTGTTTTAGAGTCATCCTCGACTCAAGTTCATTGTCTGGACCTCGACTCCACCTTGCGCAGGAACCTTCATGAAAAGGTGGAGGCCACGGGGTATTTGAACGTAATCATTTGGTGGCTTCTGCAAATAGTTAGTAACAGAAGCGCACAAATAGCTAGAAAGATCACAAGATGCAAACATGGCATCTTTGCACACTAAAGCATCACATAAAGTATTTTTATCACAAAAATCAGCAAGATCATTCTTCTGAGAAGCCATAAAGTGTGTTGTTCTAGAAAAACTAGATAAATGTGACACGGCATGACATTTTGTATTTCTATCATCTAGTTTGTCATTTATTTTCATCATGCAAGAGGACTTTAAATTTGAGCAAATATAAACTCTATGCACAATAAAGACACCTCTAGAATCATAATTGCGTATAACATAAAAATTGGTTCTAGTAAACAAAGGCAATTCAGGTTTCGAAAATATCATCCTCTCTATTGTAGTAAGGTCATGAAAAAAATCATATTCAATATAACCCAGTGTTTGGAAAAGATAGCAATTTCAACTCATCATTTTTATATGTAATGGGTGTGAAATGTTTAATTTCTGCACTAGTGAATGGATAAAAAGTAGGAGTTTCAAATTCATTCACTTCTTGTTGCATAGGACGAATAGAAATATTAGCACACAACCTTTCTTTATCACAAGAACTAGTAGGCAAATCAAACAGTGACAAAGATAAATGGATAAAAGGTGATATTAGCGGTTGCTTTACAAGAGTAGGATAGACAAGAAATTTCAGCGCAACAAAAATATTAGCACCTTTTGTAGATCGATGTTCAATAAGTTTTTTCAGATTTTCAGCAATACCTTTTGGCATGTTATAATCAATCTCATCTTGGGCTATGCATGAAACATTGTGTATCTCTTCTTTCTCCTTGTATGTATCACTTTCATCTTCTTGTTTGGTCTCAATGTCCTGCAAAATGTTAGATGCAATAGAAGGTATAGTAGAAAACTCCTCCTCCAAAGAGTGTTCATCACAACAAGACATAGATTTCAAAGATGTATCCACAAAAATTTTTCTCAAAAATTTTTTAGCATCAGTCCATGTCAGAGGATATTTTTTTGTTATATAGAAATGTTGCCACAAAGTTTAAGCATGATCAACTAATGCATGACCAACATTCAAAAGCTTTCTCCTTTCACTCATACGGCATTGTCCAAATAGATTATCCATATCATTTTTCCAAACAATATATTTAGTAGAATCTAAACCATTATATAAAGGAAGAGATGAAAGAATATAGCTACTCGTGGAAGGACATGATGTAGCAATGGTCTGAAACTTATGCGTCTTTTGATTATGTGCAACATCTCTTTGCGGTAGATTACATCTCGCAAAGTTTGTCGCAATATTATTGTATTCACCTCTTTTTCTTTCTGTCATAGTTAGAAAATAGCATATGGACAGCAAAAATATTATTCCTGCAACTACAGTGAGTGGGTGGTGAAAGTTCCGCAAAAGAAAAACGCCTTACTGAGCTCTTGCAAGATTCTTACCAAAGCAAAGCAAAGAATGGTGAAACCAGTGACAGGTGAAACCAGAGAGTCGTAATTCCACAATTACAGGATCAAATACAGTGCTGATCCGAGGTGCATATGTGGAGATTGGAGGGCTGAAATAATGGTTAGTGGCACACAATTCTATGACAGATAGCAATGCTGAATAAGTGTTTCAAGTATTATGTTCTAATTGCTAGCTCAATCTTATAAACAATTCCAGATGCTACAAGAATATAAAGGTAGATATCAAAGGGCAGCAACAATACAAATCATAAGGCTCCATAAATCAGGAAACTATTCAGCACTTGAAAAATCAGTGAAGGTTAATCTCTACTTCTTGGTCATCAAAATTTTTATTTTTGTTTTATTTTTTGGATTTTTTTTCTGAACTAGAAGCACAAAAGATGATACATGACCAAATTTTAGATCAATATGATAAAGATGTGACCTGGAGAAAATCTTAAATTTCTGTTAAATATGTGCTTAAACTTCAGAGCACGAAAACAGAAACTTCTATTATGAATTTATTGAATCTAGGTTTGTGAGAGGATGTGAAATTTTCTGTAGATATCCAAAAAGTACTTATATGTCTAATTTGGAGTACAGAAACAAAAGTTATGACTATTTTAATGATGGATCTCCGAATTAGATTTGTTTGAAAGGCAGAAAACAGATTCGGATTTCAAATTGGATGCGAATTTTGTGGAAGTTTTTGTGGATGATTGAGCAGCGGATAAATATGGAGATGTGGATAGTTGAAGCGTGTAGCTGGTTGTGATCGAAATATGGGTGGGTGGGTGGGATAAATTTTCAATGCAAAAGAAACAATTAACAGATGTGACACAATAACAGATCTAAATACGATGTGTATGACCGATGAAGGAAAACTACAAAAAGATCACGAAATTCAGCAACCTAAACACAAACTAAGGACACAAACTCAACACTACGGACTCTGAAATAAAATCATGCAAAGGCTAAACACGGCTTGGACAGGAGAACACCTAACGATCTACAAATTTTTTTGTGTTGCGACTGTTGTGGACAATAGATTGAATCCAAAATAAACAAGGATAGATGTGAACCTAACTATATACGTGAAGCTTTGATTACCACTTGATGTGTACGTGGTTCTCGATCTTCCGTCAGGTCGTGACAACTCTCGATTTGGCGGAGATGAGACACACAATGATTCGGCCTCAAATCAGCACGATTCGAACCCCACAATCGCACACCACTTCTCTTTTGGTTATCAACAGTGCACACACGATTGACCTCGCCAAGAAGGCTAATCCTTGCCTGTGAATCGAAGAACACAAGTAAGAACAAAGAAGAACGCAACTCACTTGAGAAATCTAGATTGAATCACGATGTTAGATAACCAACAAGCCGTCAAACGGTGAAACTGTTTGGAAACAGGAGAAAACTAATCAAAACCTATCTCTAATGACGGCGACTACTGAATTTATAGAGTTTAGGTTGACCTTAGGGGCACACCTTAATAATATTGAGCCTAAAAAAGATACATGGCCCAAAGGCCAAAAGATAGTGTCGCAGCACTCGGGCAGTTTATGAACGTCATCTTGTTTCAATGATTTCTTCTGATTCTAGTTGAATTTGGAGATGAGACTAGTGCTGTTGGTAAGGCTACCTTGTTAGCTTTCTAACCATATCTAGAACGTTCAAAAACGGAGCTCGTATGAGACCGAGGCATCTGTTTTAGTGCAGGCTGCTCCAGAAGCCCGAGTCAGACTCGAACCCGAGTTGTTTGGATCTCCTCAGGGTCAAACATGCGGTTCTGATCTTGAGCATCTCCAAGTCCTTCTTTATGCTTTGTTTGACTCTCTCCAATATTCCTAATCATAATAAAGTTATTAGGTAGCAATCTATTTTCAAAGGATGGAAGACATGTGTTTTGGAACGAGCTCACCTCTTATCTCAACTGTCGTGAGTGAGTTTCATCAATACTACTTTGAGGACTCTTATGTGTATCTAAAGGAGTGATGTCCTCATCAGCTAAGTCTGTTGCTGCACGTGGGGTAGGTGCCCAAACCGCTCCCAGAGAACCTCTGCCCTGTTGAAGCCGGCAACGACCTCCCGTGCCGAGGGCTGCATCTCGGCGTCTAGCACCATCATCTGCTCCTCAGACAGCCTGACAAAAAATCCTTCGACGATGCGACCGAAGGCAGCATTCGGGTAGTGGGAGCGAGTCAACGCCAGAGCCAACGAGGCTCCATCATCAAGCGCCCTCATCACCTCGGTGGCGATGAGTCTCGGGACCTGCCGCATCATATGCGTCACGGACTCCGTCGAGAGGGAGCTTTCGTGCATGCCCGCAAAAACCTGGTGGAGCAAGCGGCGGCCCATACACCGCAGTGGTTGGAGTTCATCGACCGCAGCTGCAACAAATGCAATGGTCAAGAGACAGACCTCTACAACAACCCAATGAACTAAAAGGTAAAGATACTTACCCTCCTGCTCCTTCACGACGGACTTGACAAGAGTCTGGGCCTCGGCCAGCTCAGACTGGAGCTGGACAATCCTCTCCTCGCCGGCCAACCGTGCAGCCTGGACCTCAGAGGTGGCCTATTGTGCGCTTGCTGCTCTTCCGTGAGCCGCCCGACCTCTGCCTCAGCAGCGACCCGCTCCAAGTCAATTGCTTCTCGCTCCTCGAAGGTGCGGTGACACATCTCCTCGGCCCTCTTGGTGGCGCTTTCGGCGATCTCGCGGGCCCCGACGGTGTGAGCCCAGTGGTCGGTGAGGTGCTAAATCTCCGTGGCGTGCTGGGTGGCCTGCTTTCCGAGCTCTAAGCGGGACAAGTCTCCCATCAGAATCCGATCCTCAAACGGTAAAAATCAAAAGGTATGAGCTAACTTACGTGCGATTGTCTTATTCGCATCAGCGAGTTCAGAGGAAAGCCTCCTGCTCTCGGACCGCACTGCCATGGCCTCCATTCGGGCCTGGTTGGCCTCCCCGAGCGCAATGCAGCTCAACTCATGCCCGGCGTTGATCTGGTGGTCGAGCCAGAGAGCGACATCCCTCTACGCGTCGCGGCCGGCCCTCGTCTGCTCTAGCTCCTGCTGGAGAGCATCGACCTCAGTCTGCCTGGCGAAGCCGCGAGGTGGCTGACCCACCACCCAGGCGAGATTCTTCGTCAAGGCGACACAACTCAACACTGCAATGAACATGTTTGACTAGAAAACACTAAGTATTCGAAACACTTACTCGACACTCTAGCAAGTACGGGTCGTCAAAGAGCTCTCGGCTTTTGTCCATGTCACTGAGCAGCCTGTGGAGACCAAAGGACACCACGTAGGAAATGCGGCGGATGCCAGCCATCTAGTCATCATAGACCTCCCAGACCTCAGCCTCGGTCTCGGGCTGGAGATCGCCCCTCTCTACCAACCCTTGCGCGCCCGAGGTCGAGGGGCCAAACGCCATCGCAGTGGGCAATGGCGTTGCCGGCACCATCACCAACTCGGCCCCACCTCCTTCTCGGGCCACCTCCATGACCACGGCTGCGGGGGCAAGGCCCGCTTCCATCGATGGCCTGCTGGCAGCCTTCGAGCAGGCTCCTGCGAACTCACAGCCAGATCGGCCGGAGGAACTTTTGGCCTCTTCCTGGCGGCCACCTCGCTCAATTGCCCGTGCCCTTAGAGGCGGCAGGCGAGGCCTGGCCGGTCGACTCTTCGTGGACCAAGGGCGAAGGCATCTCCCTCGGCCCCTCAGCGTAAATGGTCGGGAATGGCGTGGGCACACCCTGGGCCTCCATCGTCTCAACTTCCCCGTCGGCGTCGACAGCCTAAAGGGAAGCTTCTCTCTCCTCTTCAGCCGCTGCCTCCTCCTGGACTCCATCGGTGGTAGTCGAGGGAGGTGGCAGCACCGTCATTCCATCAACGGGTCTTGAACCAAAGTCGTCGGGGACGGCGTCACCACGGGTGCCACGGCCTCAGCGCCAACGTCGACTCCTTCTTTGTGACCCCGAACGTCGACGTAGTGAAGACCATTACGGGGCGCAGGGCGGTTTCCGGCGACAGAGGCCTGCGAAACCTCAAAACAGGTCAGGCACAAACTAAGTCGAATAAAGCTTACGACTAAGTTAAGATGCAGGAACTTACACCTTTGACTGACGCGTAGGGATTGGTATGGCAGGGGCTGATCCCGATCTTTCGATGAGAGGAGGATAGCTTCGATTTGGGGTGGATTCGACGTTGGCTGTCCGACTACAACAACCAACAGGGTTGCTGCGCCTTAGCAACAGGTACACCAGTTCTGATTTGTTGTTGTTCTTGCTGTGCCAAGAACAACCCTAAACTTGCGAGCAATCGAGAACAAGCAAGAACAAGATGAACAGGTGGACAACTCACAGATCTGGATATAATCACGAAATTGGGGTTCTGAATCAAGCAAATCGGGTGGTCTCGTCGACACACGCGTTTACAAGGAAGTAGCTAAGGCTAAACTTGCATCTGAACAAAACCCACCCTCAAATGACGGCAGCCACAGGTTTATATAGTGGAAAGACGTCCTGGAGGCATGGGGGGGACTCAAACCCTAACTTAGAGAGGGCCCCTAATGGGCTAAACTGGATACAATGGGCCTCAGCCTATGACTGGAGGTCCGAACGCCTTTCTGACGATTTTGATCACGTCTGGAGAATTTTGAAGCTGAGGTTGGACCCATCTGAAAGTAGACTTTGAGATCTTTCCTATGAGTACTCATTTGCCTTCAACAACATCCGGAGTGAAAAGTTATGACCGAAACAATCCAGCCCTGATTGATGGTCCGGTCCTGCTTTATGGTCCTGGTGCTCCTCCCATGTTCCTAATCATAACAAAATCACCACAAGGATTTAGTAGTACCCCATTCTGAGAAGAACTACTATAGACAGTGAGAAATGACTTGACCTGATAATTAAGTTGACGCGCTCGAGCTCGTGTCATGGGTCCTTCTTGTGTAATTGGTTTGGTTGTGTCTGTGGAAGTGATGTCCTCATCAGGGATCCTTTGGACCTAGGGCAGCACCAGTTGGTCCGCTCTCGGGGCCTGACCTGCTCCTGTCCCCGCTACTTGGACCGTGGAGGCAGCGAGGATCGCTCCAGATTCAACCTCGGCGTCCTCTGAGCCCTCGGTCCTCATCCCCTTGGACGGGGGCGGGATCACGTCTTCAGACGACGCCGAGCTCCCAACGACAACTGGGAGCACCGTCTGCGATCCGTTGACCCCAGAGGTCAGGGTTGGGACCCCTCGACCTCGTGCTCGTTGGTGGTGGGGACCCGGCCGACGGAGTGCCGACTGATCCCTAAGTCCCCCGGGCAACCGGCAGGGCAGCTGTCAGTCTGTCGACGGGGAATTGCTTTGAGCCCCTACCACGCCGTTTCTTAACGGCTTTCTTATTCTTGGTCGGAGACACGCCCGCCGCGCTCATCTCGACCACGTCTATAGCGCCTGACCCCGAGGTGGATGCGATCTCTACATTTTCGACAGACCCTACAATGACAACAACGACTAAGTCTATGACTTCAACCTACGACCGGCCCAGGCTACTCTACGAATTCGACTAACAAAGGCAGCGGGAGCCAACTCACTGATGTGTATGTGGTTCCCGATCTTTCATCAAGTCATGACAGCTATCGATTTGATGGAGATGTGACACACAATCGATCCGGCCTCAAATCAACACGATTCGAACCTCGCAATCGCCGCACCACTTCTCCTCTGGTTATCAACTGTGCACACATGATTGACCTCGCCAAAAAGGCCAATCCTAGCCTATAAATTGAAGAACACAAGCAAGAAGAAGGAAGAACACAACTCAATTGCAAAATCTGAATTAAATCACGAAGTTGGAAAACCAACAAATCGTCAATCGACGAAACTGTTTCATAACAGATGAAAACTAATTAAAACCTATCACTAATGATGGCGGCTACAGATTATATAGAGTTTTAGATGACCTTAGGGGCAAACCCTAATACTAATGGGCCTAGAAAGGATACACCGTCCGAAGGGTAAAAGATAGTATCGCAGCACTAGGGCAGTTTTAGGAGGTCATAATTTTTGGCAATATCTGGAGCTCTAGGAAGTATTTTCTCACATGATTAGATCTGTTGGAAAGCTTATCTCCTTAGATTTCCATCCATGTATAGACTTCCAAAACGGAGCTCGTATGCCACCGAGGCACCAGTTTTAGTGCAGGCTGCTCTTGGAGTCCGATTCGGACTCGAACCTGAGTTGGATTGGATCTCTTTCGGGGTTGAACGTGCCCTGCTGATCCTAAACATCTCCAAGTCCTTCGTGCTTCCCTTGACTCTCTCCAATGTTCCTAGTGAAGAGAAAGTCATTAGATAGCAATCTATTCTCAAAAGAAGGAAGACATGTGTTTAGAAACGAGCTAAATCACCCCTAATATCAACTGTCGTGCGTGAGTTTCATCAATACTAATTTAAGGAGTCTTGTGTGTATCTAAAGGAGAGATGTCCTCATAACGCGCGGAGGCGTGAACCCGCGGTAGGCATCGGCATCCCGCCCGCTGACATGTGGGACCGAAAACCACCTCGCCCCCTCCGCCGCGAAGGAGGTGATGTACACCTGCCTGACATGCAAGTAAATGGCTATCAAGCGCCAGTTGACGGTAGACGCATGCGCGAACCGTCGTGCTCCCTCAGCCGTCTGGTTAGCTCCATCCAACCATCCGGATCGCCCGAGGGTTACAATTCCCTGACGCATTATTTACCGTCCACGTGGTAGCGGCGGAGCCGCACGATCGTCAAAGCTGTTTCCGCCATCCATTACTAACGTCGTAAGATCGAAGCCATGCCGATCCTGAGACGAGGCAGGTCTGACCGACTCAATCTAGGCGTTCGCCCCAACATTCGATCGATGATGAAAATCGGTTTTGAACGACCCTGATGGTCGGATTCTTTCATCTGAAAGGCTAAACCCTGGACCGACCCTTCGAATCGCTCGGGGCTCGAGGGCTACATCCTACGGGCGTGCGCGCGTGCACCTGTAGGATTTCTATACAAAGATGACGAGGATTCCACCCCTGACTGACTCTTTGGTTCACCCGAGGGCACGGGGGCTGCACTCTACGGCCGTGCTCGCGCACCCGCTTAGGATAAACGGCCGAAGACTGACGACCAAGCAAAGATTAAACCCTTGACCGACCCTTCGGATCTCTCGGAGATCATGTCTTCTGACGACGCCGAGCACCTGACGTCGGCAGGGACCACCGTCCGCGATCCGTTGACCCCAGAGGTCAGGGTGGGGACCCCCGACCTCGTGCTCGTTGGTGGTGGGGACTCGACCGGCCGGGACTGATTCCTGAGTCGACCGAGCAACCGGCGGGGCAGCTGTCAGTCTGTTGACGGAGAATTGCTTCGAGCCTTTGGCACGCCGTTTCTTAACAGCTTTCTTCTTCTTCTTGGCCCGAGACACGCCCGCCGCGCTCGTCTCGACCGTGTCTATAGCGCCCGACCCCGAGGCAGGTGCGATCATCGACAGACCCTAGAATGACAACAACGACTAAGTCTACGACTTCAACCTTTGACCGACCCAAGCTACTCTACGAATTCGACTAACAAAGGCAGCGGGAGCCAAGTCACTGATGTGTAAGTGGTTCACGATCTTTCGTCAGGTCGTGATAACTCTCGATTTGGCGGAGATGCGACACAAAATCGATTCGACCTCAAATCAACACGATTCGAACCTCTTAATTGTAGCACCACTTCTCCTCTGGTTATCAACCGTGCACACTTGATTGACCTCACCAAAAAGGCTAATCCCTGCCTGCAAATCGAAGAACACAAGTTAGAACAAGGAAGGACGCAACTCACATGCAAAATCTGGATTGAATCACGAAGTTAGATAACCAACAAGCCGTCAAACGGCGAAACTGTTTGGAAACAGGAGAAAACTAATCAAAACCTATGTCTAATGACGGCGGCTACTGAATTTATAGAGTATAGGTCGACCTTAGGGGCAAACCCAAATAATATTGAGCCTAAAAAAGATACATGGCCCTTAGGCCAAAAGATAGTGTCGCAGCAATTGGACAGTTTCTGGACGTCATCTTGTTTCAACGATTTCTTCTGATTCTAGTCGAATTTGGAGATGAGACTGGTGCCGTTGAAAAGGCTACCTTGTTAGCTTTCCAACCATATCTAGAACGTCCAAAAACGGAGCTCGTATGAGACCGAGGAATCTGTTTTAGTGCTGCTTCGGAGCCCGAGTCAGACTCAAACCTGAGTTGTTTGATCTCCTCCAGGGTCGAACGTGCGGTTCTGATCTTGAGCATCTCCAAGTCCTTCTTTATGCTTTGTTTGACTCTCTCCAATATTCCTAATCATAATAAAGTTGTTAGGTAGCAATCTATTCTCAAAGGATGGAAGACATGTGTTTTGGAACGAGCTCACCTCTAATCTCAACTGTCGTGGGTGAGTTTCATCAATACTGCTTTGAGGACTCTTATGTGTATCTAAGGAGTGATGTCCTCATCAGCGACTCGACCTGTCAGAGGGCCGCTAGGTTCCGCAAGAGCTAAGTTTGTAACCCCAATCTGCCCCTTATATAAAGGGGTATTGGGGGCCTTAGATCATAAGTTTGAATAGTCCATTGTAAGCACATCCACATACATGCGCTAGGGTTCTTGCTCGTGCCACGGCCCTTCCGCCATTGTACTCGTATTCTTGAGTTTACACGATCTACCCACTCCCCCTGGACGTAGGATATTAAGCCTCCATGGCGGCCTGAACCAAGTTAACCCTTGAGTCTGGCCACCTCGAATACGAAGAGCGTACCATATCTCCCTTCGATTATGTAAATTCTACTGTGCCGGTGGTCATTTTTGAGCCGTTCTTAGACAGTGACGAAAACATAAGATACTTACGCAAACTCCAGTTTGGAGTCCACCGGGATGGTTTGGACTTGTTCGGTGTGAAAAAAGATGGACTTTCAGCGCACGAACTAGTGCATTTAATGCACCTAAAGGGCCTGTTTTCGTCATTTTTTGACGGCGACGAAAACATAAGATACATATGTAAACTTGAGTTTGGATTCCACCGGGTGGTTTAGATATGTTCGGTGAAAAAAAATAAGACGCACTTTCGGCGCAGGAACCAGTGCATTTAATGCACCTATGAGGCTTGTTTTCGCTCCGTTTTTCACGGTGACCAAAACATAAGATACATGCACAAACATGAGTTTAGAGTCCACTGGGATAGTTTAGACATGTTCGGTGCAAAAAAACAAGATGCGCCTACGGGGCCGTTTTTGTGTCATTTTTTGACGGTGGCAAAAACAAAAAATACATGCATAAACTTGAACGCCAAACCAACTCCTGATAAGAAAAATGAGATTAAATTAAAAGGTACCTGTTTGCTTTCCACCAAATCTGATCTGCAAGAGTTTGATGTGTCCACTGATGTTTGCTATGCTTTGATTTGCAAAGAAACTTTGTTTTCACTTGAGGATATACCTATCTCTTTGCCTCCTGCTGTTGCTAACCTTTTGCAGGAGTATGCTGACGTCTTTCCAAAGGAGGTGCCACCGGGGCTGCCACCAATTCGAGAAATTGAGCACCAGATTGACCTCATCCCCAGAGCCTCCTTGCCGAACCGTGCTCCATATAGGACCAATCCGGAGGAAACCAGAGAGATACAGTGCCAGGTGCAAGAACTGCTTGACAAAGGTTACATTCGAGAATCACTTAGCCCCTGTGCTGTACCTGTTCTTCTAGTTCCTAAGAAAGATGGATCTTGGCGAATGTGT
>BCLG01004264.1:0-39046 GCA_001602295.1 Zoysia matrella
CGGCTTTCGAGCCACGAGGCGACGTCGCCGCCGGCTTCGCGGACGAGGCGGCGGTTCCTACACCTCTGGACAAGTAGTCCAGGAAGCCCGCCTTCGCCTTCCGCTTCCTGCCGGTCCTCCTCGGCTTCGGCGCCGTCGTGGGGTTGGGCTCGGCCCTCAGCGGAGTCGGCAACGCAGCGGAACTGGTCTCGACCCCGCTGGCGATTACGGCGACCGGCGGACCCTGAACGACACCAAAGTCAGCCTCCGACAACGTACCACGACCGAAAGAAAGCCTACGCTTACCAGCTGGCGATGATCCCTGTCGAGTGGACGCGGCCCCCGATTAAGGCCGTCCTCGGCGTCCTTGAAGACGGCCGAGGTCCGGGCCAGGACCCCCTTGTCGGAGAGAGGCCGGCCGCGGACTTCGTAGATCGCGTCGTCCGGCCCCTCGTACTCCCCGATGCTGTGCACCCGACGGCGCAGCGGCATGATCCGTCGGCGCATGGCGACGCCGCAGACCATCGTCTCGGTCAGTCCTTGCTCTCGGAGGCGTCGAATGGCCTCCAGGTGAGGTCGGATCGTCTCGACCTCAGCCGCCGAGAGCTTCGACTTCCAGGATCCCGTCGCTCGGGGCGCCGCGTCTTCGAAGGCCGGGAGCTGAGGGTCGGCGTTGTTGATATAGAACTACGACCCCCGCCAGCCTTTCAGCGAGGTCTTCAGGTCAACCTCGATGTATTCCTGGGACTCCCGAGCCCGGAGCATGATGCTCACGCCGCCAACGCGCTTGCCGACCCCCGTCTCCTTCGACGTTTGAAGACTGGCGAGGAAGAAGTACCTCCACAGCAGGAGGCTCGGCCGGATCCCCAGATACGCTTCGCAAAGCGTGACGAAAACGGCGTCATGGAGGACCCCGTTCGGCGCCAGCTGGTGGAGCCGGGCGCCGTACTGGTTGAGGACCCCGCGGAAGAAGCTGGAGACGGGCAGCCCCAGCCCGCGCTCGTGGTACGCCAGGAAGCTGACGATCTTCCCCGGCGGCGGCGCTGGCACGACATGGCCATAACCGGCCACCCAGCCCGCCGACTCCTTCGGCGGGATCATCCCAACGGTGGTCCACCTCTCAAGCAGAGCATCATCGACGCACGAAGCCTCCCACTCGGACATTTTTTCAGAGAGCAGCAACGGAAGCACGAACTACGGCGATCGCCGGACCTAGCGACACTGCGATGAAGAGCGGAGCCAACGATCTCTCGCGCAGAGCACAGAGACAGCAAGGAAGCCGGTTGAAAGCCCAAAGGTTACCGCGCTCCTCCTTTTAAAGGACGCGGGCAGTTACAGCGCCTCCCACGATCGATCGGGGAGTAACTGCTCGGTCGAGGGGTCGCGCCCCAAGACGCACCCCAGCGGTTTGCCCACGAGCCGCCGACGAGCGGGCCCGGGCTGAACCTTGCCGTCTCCGCCGCAGACGGAACGGTAACAATTACTCCGACAAGACGGTTGTCAGAGCACGTCCGACAGGCGACATGACGCGGGCGTGCGAACCGTCGCGCCCACGATACCGTCCGATGGAGTTCGAGCCAACCGCCCGGATCGACCGACGGTTCAAATTCCTGGACGGCCCGATTGCTCTCCGCGTGGAGGCACGGGAGCCGTCCGATCCCCGTAACCGCAGCGGCGGGTCCAAATAAGGGGAGGCGACCAAACGAAACCCCCCACGTTTGGCTGAGCGACAGCCAAGGCCGTCGGGCCAAACCATACGTTCAGACGTTGATCACGGCCAAGCCTAGGCGCGACGCTGATCATGGGCAGGAACCGCATCGAGCCGGTCCGACCTAGGCGTCTCACTGAACGAAAGACCGAGAACGACCTCGGCCCGACCTCTAAGGTCAGAACGATGCGTGCACGCAGAACGAAACCCCTTGCGATCGACTGATCGACAGTCGAGGCCACCGGGCCAATTCAAACAATCGGACGCTGATCATGACCTCGGTCTAGGCACGACGCCGACCGTGGACAGCGCCTCAAAGCCAGCTCTCCAAGCGCCCTACCGAGCAGAAGGATCGGAATCGACCTCGGTCCGACCTTAGCCATCGGCACGATGCCTGGCCGATTCTCCGGGTCGCTCTAGGACCAGGTGACGACCCGGCGGAGCGGTTCCGATACGATCAACCGCCAACGGAAGGTGGTCCGCATAATGATTCAGCCCACGACCGACCCTTTGGGTCGCTCGAGGGCTCGGGGGCTACGCCCTACGGGCGCGCTCGTGCGCACCCGTAGGAACGCAACAAACTCTCGGAACGACCAGCCCGACGCCGCCTCAATCAGAGACATCAAGCGGCGTCAGGCTCGGGGGCTACTGTCGGGATCACGTACCCCGGGTACCCAGCAGATCGCACTACAACGGAAGAAAGTCGGAGGTCGGATGGCACGGGCTCCGACCCCTCAGCAACGACCTACGGCGGCCATGTCTTGGCCGCGCGGGGGCGCGAAGACCCCGGGCTCCGAAGATCGACCCTCGGGAGCGACCCCCAGAAGGTAGGTACCGTATTATGGTACATTTACTCTGGTGACCAGCTGCCATCCGTCCCGACGAGACAGGACGAGATTCACCACGGCGACACTCCAGCAGAAAGCTGCGACGGCTACCAGACACGACGGGACAGCGCTGTAGCCAGCGCAGTAGCGTCGGACGAGCATCACGGTACCCGTCGCTGTGTCCGACGCGACGGGTCATGACCACGCCTGGACGGAGCGAAATGATGTCGACAACGACGGAAGGGCCCACTTGTCAACGAGACGACAGGATCGCGTAGGGCCTATTGCCTGTAACCCCAGAGCCCCTCCTATATAAAGAAAGGTCCGGGGAACGATAGAAACGACGGTCGAACACCACCACAAGCAACAGCCACAAACACACGAAAGACAAACTTGAGCCCCATCAGAACTCGGGAATCCTTGCACCATTCCGAGCAAGCATCCTCCATTCCTCCACGTTCTGGGTCCTCCCGCGAAGAGAGGTCCCCGTTTTGTAACATTATCCTGAGATAGTCCGCTCTCTGGACGTAGGGTATTACACCGTTCAGGTGGCTCGAACCAGGCAAAAATCCCCTTGAGTCTGCCTCAGATTAGGCTATATCGGACCCGAAGGCATACTATCCCCCCACGATCGTATATTTGCTGTGCCGGTGGTCAGAACACCGACAATTCTTGTCCGCGATTTCAAGTCCTCAAGAATCTCACTAGCTATGGAGCTCCAGCAGACTAGCAGCAGCTGCCTGAGCCCCGAGGCGCGAGCAGCAGGCGCTCAAGGCCGTGGGGACAGCACGGACCAGCAGCAGTAGCGTCCTGAGGTGATTACCGGCCAGGCGGCTCAGACCAATCGGGAGATGGAAGGAGGAGCATAAAGGTCATTTTTTTTTTCTATATTTAGAGTTAAAAATATAAAAATAATTCAAATGGCTAACTGATATCGATGGAATGGTAAAATTCTGAACAATCTGATCTTTTAGTGGTAGAAATTTTAACGGAATTCTTTTAATAGTAAATTTCTAAAAGGTACATCTAATTCAATGTCAAAAAAACCAATTTTCCCTAATAATAATAAATGTTTTAGGACAGGAAAAACCTTGCAACTCATGTGCTATGTAATAGGATGTGAATCTGCACCTATGCTTCGCTATCATTTACTCCCTCCGTTTCTAAATTGACGTCGCCGTTAATTTCTAACATTAACTTTGACTAATCATCTTATTCAAAAAAGTTTGATGAATATCATATAGTTTGCTATAATTTACTTTATCACTAAAGTTATTTTAATTACAACTTATAATTTTTTAGATTTGAATTAATTTTTTGAATAAAACGAATTGTCAAAGTTAATATTAGAAGTTAAGGGCGACAACAATTTAAGAACAGAGAGAATATATTGTTGCGAATACTTGCCATCAACAGCTTTGATTATTATATTTTAATAAATAAAATATTTATTTCTCCTAATCACGGATTTCATAAGTGCATAAAAATTAACTAACTTATATTGGGATTGCATCAAAGACTTATGTAAAGAAAAATATGTAGTTAAAAAAAATACTCCCTCTGATCTCAAAATTCTCGACTTTTGGACACAATCTCACATACCAAAATGTTGTTAATTAGGGGGTATTTGTTTTATATCCACTCATAATAAATAGCTCGATGGTCTTTTTTATTTAGTAATTTCTCTCTTCCCAATTGGTTACCATCAGCCTATTCAATAAATATGGTAGTTTAAGTTCGATGCCCGACCTCGCCCATGCATGAATCTTTTTTGCATTGCGGTGCCTCGCTAGCGTAATACTCGCTCCGTCCATAAATATAAGGAATTTTAACCTTCCAACTTCAAAATAATTAGAAAAGAAAAAGACATTTCTACCCTTTATTCTATCTCTAACCATCTATTCTTCACCTACCAAATTTATTACAGAAATTTTGTCTTATTCCCTCAATCACTTATATTTTGAGATAAAATTTAAATACTCAATCCCTTATATTAAGGGACAGAGGAAGTACATTCAGTTAATACAGGGTATTTCCATCCCAAAACACCTCAAAATTGTAAAAGGTCAAGAATTAACGGTCAAGGGAGAAACAACTAGAACGCTTAAGAATATTGGTACTGGAGGGAGTACTTTATATGTTGTGTAAGAGGATGTGGACATGCGGTAACCGTGTAATGAAGACTTTGTTTGGTATATATTCTTAAAAAATAGCTTATATAAAAAAAACTGCTTCTCTAGAAAATAAATTCTTTACAAAAGCACTTTTCAAATTGTTTAGCAAAACAACTTTCATTGTGGTCCCAATATATAAATGAGTGAAGAATCATGAGAAATAATATGTTTAATGCTTTTATCCCCTAATACAAATTAGAGTCGCGCTTCTTAAGGAGAGAATATAAAAGCATTTCTTCTAGAACCATTTGGTGGACTAGTTGTAAAATTCGGAGCAGAAGCACTAGAGAATCCATATCAAATGGGGCCAAAGTTTGTGTGTGCGGTTGCAGACCAAACATATACTTTAGCATAACCAATTAATGTCAAGTCATAGGTCTCATCACCACGTGTGGAAAATATTCTCACTCGACTAACATGCATGCATTCTGACGTATGCTGCTATGTACTCTCTCATTCTAATATATAAGTATTTTTTGGTTTAAACTAAATTAATTTTTTTTAATTTTACATAATAATAAATAATTTCTATTATAAAGAGTTACATATTATGAAAATTTATTTCATGATGAATTTAATAACATAATATATATACGATAAAACATCAACAGTTCATTATTAATTATTAGTAGTCAAAGTTAAAAAGTTTAACTTTGACTAAATTTAGAAATACTCCACTTATATTTTGGAACGATGGAGAGGGAGTAATGATAACGAGAGTGCTTCTTTCCCAATTAAATAATATACTCCAAAGGGAATGATGTTAGGGGGGAAACAAGCAGACAATACAGTATGGAAGAGGAAATGATGTTGTCAGCGAGGTATCCTCGATGAGATCCTGTTATGGCCTGAATTGCAATGCATTCTACATTAGTTTTCTTTCTCTTTTTTTTTTGTGCAAATTTTCTATCATTTTGAATGCATAGCAGACCAATCGCACAATGTAAAATCGTACTTTTGATTTGTGTGTTGCTGCCCGGAGTAGATTGCTCCCACCCTTGCATAATACAATCGGTATGGCAATTTACTCTCAGCTTGGTGCCTGAAGTTTCAGTTCCATCAACAGTTATAGCTGGTTTGGCAATGTACCTCTACTTGATAATGTGATTTTCTGATGTTTGAGCCTGCTCCTTATGATATATAACTAGGATGACTAAACTAATTAAGCAAGTTGCTTCCTTTGAAAGGAAGCGATGCTACTGTTTTTTAGGGAGTAAAATAGTAGTACGATCTGCCTCATCTTAGGTAGCGTCAAATGTCCACCATGTTGTCGCTAGGTCTGGTAGCAGACCGAGTTTTTGAAAGGGCCAGCAGGCGGAGCCCTTTTAATCACCTCAAGTTTTTTTTTGAGAGACGGATTTTAATCACCTCTAGTTGCAACTCATTCCGCTAAACATGCAACAAAGCTCGCCACAGCGAGTAAACGCGCCGCCACCCACAGGCTCCGGCGGGCAGGTGGACTGGTCGATGGCGTTCACTCTCCTCGACGGACGACGGCCGGGTTGGTGCGGTGCGTCCATGCCCTTCTTCTCGGCCACAAACAGTGCGTTCGCTCCCTGTCGCCCCGGCCACCAGCGTGGTGCTGGTGCGGCCTTCCGCCCTGTTCGCACGCTTCTCTTGCTGAGACGCCGAGCGCGCGTGCCGCCACCGGATCGGTTCGGCGTGGCTTCCCGATTTCATGCATGTGACTTTGCCAAAAGTTGAACGCGGTGGTGTTGGTGGTGGTGGTGCTTATGAAGTGTGATCATAAACAAACTATGCGCTTTGCTTCTTTGCCGAAAGCTAAACTCAATTTATTTAAACAGGGAGCCAAACGGGGAATATATATCCTGCAGGGACCAGTACATACTCTATTTTCCGCGTGGTGCACACAAGTGACAGCACTTATTAAATTTTAGGCTCTTACCCCTCGTGCATGAACGCACATAACAAAATTTTTCTCGTTGATTCCAAATTAATCAAGCAGGCGTTCACAGTTCTTTTCAAGGGAGAACCAAAGCCCAATGTTCACAGTTCTTTTACAAAAGAGAAGTGTTCATATTATTGCCTAACATTTTTTCGTTGTTTAGTAACGTTCACTCGGTAGCCTTCTACTTCTACTTATGCTGTACTATTGCTTACTCTTGCTTCATAGGCTAGCAACCGGATATCTTGTTAAGATTGAGCTCGCGGCAGCAACGCAGTGGTGGCACGGCGTGCATGGATATGAGTGTGGTGATAAGTTGGAGAGCGATGCTACTCGCGGCGGCTGTGTCTACGGCAGCGCTGTGGCAGCCGACGGTTCCGGTGCTCGGCGCCGCGGCAGCCGCCGAGGTAGCTCCGGACAGATGCACCAGGAGGTGCGGCGACATCGACATCCCGTACCCTTTCGGCTTGGAGCCAGGGTGCTACATCGAGCCGGGCTTCAACCTCACCTGCGACCACTCCCACCGGCCGCCCAGACTGTTCCTCGGCAACGGCACCGTGTCACTGTCAGTGCTCAACATATCGATTCCCGACGGCGCGGTGCGCATCAACGGCAGCTTCGGCTACTTCCCTGGCAGCAACAACACCGGCATAAACCTCGGCCCCAAGCCCATACTCCCAGGCACGTGGAGCGGCGCGCTTAGGGAGGGCGGGCCATACACTCTGGCGACGAAGCGCAACAAGCTGTTTATGATCGGGTGCAACGTCCAAGTCGAAGTCTTCGCCGGCGTCGCCGCCGGAGATCCCGATCAAATTCTGGGCAGCTGTTATGCTGTTTGCACCTGGAGCGCGGACATAAATGCGTGGTCCTACTGGGTCGGCGACTGCACTGGCGCCAGTTGCTGTCAGTCGGAGATCATGCTGGGCCGCAGCTCCTACAGGTTCAATGCTCTAAGAAAGAGCGGAGTGGGAGGCCCCAACTCATCCGCCGTGGTCTGGATACTGGAATCGGGGTCGAGCTCGGGCCGGTTCATTATATCTTCGCCCCCGTTCGACGACAAAGACAAACCAGTGCCACTCCCTGCGGTGCTCAACTGGAGGATCTACAGCACGACGTGCCACGGCAATGGGTCTTCGTCTGCATGCGTCAGTAGCCACAGTTCTTGCCGAAACGAGACTGATGGCCGTGTCACGCACCTCTGCTTACTGTGACCCGGGCTACCGAGGCAACCCTTACATTCGCAACGGATGCAGAGGTAACGGATTAATGCTGTACTGACACTGAGAAATCAATCAAGTTTTCCTAACTCGCTGCTTGTATAGATGTCAACGAATGCGAAGATCCAGCGACGTACCCGTGTTATGGTGTGTGCAGCAACACGGAAGGAAGCTACCAGTGCAATTGCCTAAAAGGCTACGAGGGCAATGCTTCTGTATCAAACGGTTGCAAAGGTAATGCAGTGCATTGTCAATATGAGAATAAAGCTGAGCATTATCTTTTTTAGAGGAAAAAAGTTCCCCTCCACTCACAACAATATGTTGCACCGTTACTAGACATTGACGAGTGCGCACATCCGGATCGCTACCCATGCCACGGCGTCTGCATAAATGTGCAGGGAAGTTTTCATTGCCGATGTAAAGATGGAACTTATGGAGTTCCTTCCGTGAAAGGGGGTTGTACCTCCCTCTCAGGTAAACATGTTCCGTGCTCTGACATTAATCTGATTCTGTGCTTATATAATCATGCATATATATGTAAAGATTTTTTTTTTGAAACCTGCATATGTAGATATTATTGTTATGTCTAACCATTTTATGAACTGAATAAATTAGTCTTCCATAACAAACCTTTTCTCAAAGAATATGCTCTCAATCCAAAATTTAACATGGTCTATTTTAATTTAATCTTCCAGCCTTGAAGGTTGGGATAGGAGTCGGCGTCGGCATAGTTTTTATGCTTTTTGCACTTGGTGTCCCCTTCATAACATGTATAATAAAGTTGCATAAGGTTAAAAAGAGGAAAGAAAGATTTTTCAAGCAAAACCATGGGCTGTTACTCCAGCAGTTGGTATCACAAAAGCTAGATATTGGTGGAAGGATGATTTTTACCTTACAGGAGCTAGAGAAGGTTACAAACAATTTCGATCCATCCCATGAAATTGGTGGTGGGGGGCATGGTGTTCTATATAAAGGACTTTTGGACCTACAAGTAGTGGCCATCAAGAAATCAAAGATTGTAGTACAGAGAGATTGATGACTTCGTGAATGAGGTTGCCATTCTTTCCCAAATCAACCACAGGAATATTGTAAAGCTTCTTGGATGCTGCATGGAAACAGAAGTGCCCCTACTGGTTTATGAGTTTATATCAAACGGAACTCTTGCTCATCATCTTCATGTCAATGGACCAATATTACTATTGTGGGATGACCGTTTGAGGATTGCTCTTGAAATTTCAAAAGCTCTCGCTTATCTGCATTCAGCTGCTTCGACACCAATATTTTTCCATAGAGATATCAAACCATCTAATATACTTCTTGACGATAATTTAACTGCAAAGGTATCCGATTTTGGAGCATCAAAATACATCCCAATCAATCAAGTTGGAATGACCACATCGATTCAAAGAACCATTGGCTACTTAGATCCCATGTATTATTACACAGGTCGCCTAACTGACAGGAGTGACGTTTTCAGTTTTGGTGTTGTTCTTATAGAATTGATTACCCGAAAGAAACCATCGGCCTACCCATCTGAAAACGGTGAAGGTCTTGTTTCAATTTCGCATCATTGCTTGATGAAAATAGATTAAATGAGATAATTGACCCCCCAGATCATGGAAGACAATGGCGAACAAATTGATGAAGTCGCCACAATAGCAACAAAATGTACAAAATTGAATGGAGAAGATAGGCCAACAATGAGGGAAATTGAGATGACACTCGAAAGCCTGAGAGCTACAATGAGACTTGTTCATCGGAATACTACTTCAACGAGAAAATATGATTGGAACCAAACTGGAACTCACTGCAAATCATTTGATGGGCTTACTGTGGGAACAAGCAGACAGTACAGTATGGAAGAGGAAATGCTATTGTCGGCGAGGTATCCTCGATGAAATTGTGCCATGACTTGAACTGCAATGCCTTCTACATAATTTCTCTTTTATTTGTGTCTTTCATTTCTAATGCATGGTGAACATTCGTAAATTATGTATTATAACACTTGACGTTTGTTGGTTGAAATGCAAGCGATCCTCCCATCTTTTGCATAGCTCAACTGGTACAGCAATTGCTTCTCAGCTCCGTGACCAGATAGACGGTTTGGTTATTTTCCTTGTCTTTCCTTGTGTGATTTTATTTTATTTGAGGCATGCCCTGTGAAATAAGACTATGATTAAACTAAGCCCACAAATGAAAAAAAAACCCATAAATGAAAAAAAAAAAGGCTCATCAAGTATGATGTTTAGTAATAACAAGTAATTTGCCATTTTCATTCATGCTGTTTGTGGGGTTTCTGCATTGTGGTCGAACAACTGTTACATTAGAAATACCCAATCACTAAATCCTATCTCCGCCAGCGCCGGTGCTACTGATTTTCCACCAGCGTGGTACTAGCTAGAGCTGAGACGTTGAGTTAACGCGCGTTGCGACTTCAGAGGAAACACAGTTGAGCGTGATGTCCTCGTGTGTAGCGTCATGATGCGGTTGAGCGTGTGAGCCACACTGATCGGCCTCTGTGGTGGTGGTGTTCCGCCGAACGCTCGACTCGCGCGGTTCATGTATGGCGTGGATAGGCAGAGCGAGAGCGTGGGCTCTCGTCGATGGACAAGGGATCATTTCCTGAATGTTTTATTAATAACATTATTTTTACTAACTTTTTAAAACTAATATGGCGTTCGTTTTCATTTTTAGCAAAGCTAGCAGCCTAGTCATCCTCTACAAGAGTGAGAGTACATGTGGCGGCATATCACCTGACGAGTGTGCGATATGTTGCCATGTGTAAATGAACATGTATATGAAGCTTGCACTCGTGTCATCCAATTGCCCACTGAATAGGTGACAGATATACACGTGGCATCCTGTCGTCCTTCCTGTGGGTGATATGTAACATTGCACTCCTAAATGACGATTGAGCTGCACCTTTATAAATTAAAAATAATATTGTTGATAAGAAAAATCCTTCGTTCTCAACGGCGCGGCGCGCATCAGCTCATGCGGGTAACAATGTGGGACTAATACGAAATCCGGGGCCCCAGAGTCCGGTGGTTGATCCGAGCCGATCGAGCGGCGCGCGGAGGCCACCGGACGTCCGGGGCTCGAGATAAAATCCGCGTTCTAACAATGTGCCCAAATCGTTACAAAAACCACCTCTGTCATACCAAAACTCCTCCTTCTCCTGCAGCCCACTAAGCGCTGATTGACCCAAGAAGCGTATTTGAGCCCAAAGCGCGACCAAAAAAAAAAAACACTTCCTTCCCTCCGCAGGCTGTTCGTCGAGAAGGCAAAGGCAAGACTGCATTGGTGGTCCGATGGCATCCGGGGTCAGCGAACGAGGCAAGGGCTATGCGTACGGATGCAGGAGGATAAGAGCTTTGGAGAAGTGCGCCGTGTGGCGGCGGCGTTGACCTCTGTCGGCCGGGACGTTCCAAGGAGGGGCAGGGCTGGAAACAGCAGGCCGGCCGTCGAGAGGCACCACCACCGCCGAACCGGCTAAGGTTTCGTTATTTCCACCGCATTTTCTCAATTTTTTTTTTGTTTTGCATTTTGCATAGCATCCTAATCAGTAGCATAAGCGAACATCATGTCCTGTCTCCAGACTCCAGAGAGCTATTCGCCAATTCAGAATAAAACTTGTGACTGCAAACTTTCATTTCCTATAGTTGTGCGAACTCAAATTTGGGCGGTCTCCGCGGTCCCATACTCCCATGGAAGTTGCCTCTAGACCTATCAGATTACCTCCCATGGTTCACTAACTCACGCATGGAACAAGAGTTCTGTTTCACACGGCTAAAATATTCCTGAGAGAAAGTTTTAGGCACCGTTTGGAATGAAGTAATGAAAAACACAGAAATAGAAAAAATAATAGAAACGAAGAAAACATAGGAATGAAAAAAGTGTTAAAAACTAGAAGAATTGAAAACACAAGAATGAAAAACTCTTGCCGTTTGGATTGAAGGAATTTGTAACATAGGAAATAAAAATAGAAATGATAAATAAGTATTTAAAATAAATTTGTAAAAATATATTACAATAATTTATATTCTAGCGATGAATGTGTTTAGAATATTGAAGGAATAGAAAATATTGGAACAACAATGAATTAACAAAAACATTTAAAAAATATTATCAATAAATAGGTTTTAATTACTCAATTATTTTTCTATCACTCTTAACTAACTCTAATGCCGTCCATACACTAAATAGTGCATGCATGCTAGTAGAGCCTTAGCAGCCAACGTGGTGAACAAAACAAAGGAATTTTTCCTTTAGCTCCAACTCATGTTTTGTTTCCTTTGTTTTGTGAAGGAATCCTCCTTATTCCTTTGAAAAGAAATTCATAATTCCTTCATTCTACACACTTTGTATAGGAAATATTCCTTTGGAATGGGTTTCTTTGATATTCCTTTGATTTTCCTTTGAGCCAAACGGGGCCTTAGCTATCTCTAACAAAATTTCTGCTAAGGTTTCAATTCCATGAGATTTGTTGACATATGAGATATGGCTTCATAGTGCTTGTGCAGTAAACATGCCAAATCAAGAATTGAACAATTTGTTTGCAGAAACTTTAACAAAATAATTCACAGGATATATCAGGGGAACTGAGACGTATTCATGGCTTGATATGCGTTTGCAATTTGTGCTTGGGAGACTGATCATCGGGGATAACTTGCTGACAACAATATTTCCTCTTCTATAGTATATTGTCTACTTGCTTCCTTGGTAACGCATCCAACTGGCATATAAGACACAGTTTCATTTTCATATCTCCTTGCTGACATGTCACATGGAACCTTCATCTGAACCTGTACATTCTCAAGTGTCATCTCCACTTCCCTCATCGTAGGCCGGTCTTCTCCCTTCAATCTAGTACACAATGCCGCTAGTGTGGCTACTTCTTGGACTTCTTGATCTTGCTCCTCCATGATCTGAGGATCAATTATGCGAACCAAATTTCTTTCTGCTAGTAGTGAAACAAAATTTGCAACAAGACCACCATGATGTTCCGGCTGTTGAACAAATGGTTTCTTTCTAGTAAGCAGTTCTATTAGAACAACACCAAAACTGAAAACGTCACTCTTATCAGTTAGCCGGCCTGTAATATAGTATGTGGGATCTAAGTAACCAATTGTTCCTTGGATAGCTGTAGTCACTCCTGTCTGATCGATTGGGATATACCTTGAAGCTCCAAAGTCGGACACTTTTGCAGTTAAGTTGTCATCAAGAAGTATGTTGGAGGATTTAATATCTCTATGAAATATTGGCATTGAAGCAGCCGAATGCAAATAGGATAGTGCTCTAGCAACTTCAAGTGCAATTCTTAGCCGGTCTCCCCATGATAATGATTTTGGACCTTCAGCATGAAGATGATGATAAAGGGTTCCATTGGAAACAAACTCATAAACTAGCAGTGGAACTTCACTCTCAAGGCAACATCCTAAGAGCTTAACCACATTTCTGTGATTAACTTGAGAAAGAACTACAACCTCATTTATGAATTCGTCTATTTCTCTTTGTACTACTATCTTTGACTTTTTGATGGCAACAAACTGTAGATGTAGATTTCCTTTATACACAACGCCATGCCCGCCACCACCAACCACACATTCTCTATCGAAATTGTTTGTAGCTTTCTCTAGCTCCCTCAGGGTGATAATCATCCTTTCACTTATGTTCGCATTTCGTGATATCAACTGTTGCAATAATAATCCATGATTTTGTTTGAAAAATTTCTTTTTTAATTTCTGTAATTTGATCTTTTGAATTACGTAGGGAGCACTGAGTGCTAGAAGCAAAATAACCGTGGCACCTCCAACACTTAGCACGATGCTTAAACCTGAAAGTAAAATGATGGATCAAATTCATGAGCTTGGATCAAGACATCCGAGTGGAAAAGAATTAGTATAGTTGCATACAGTGGCTTGCTACCTGTGAATGAATTCTTAAATCTGTGACATTCTCCTCTTATGAAAGGATTTCCGTAGGTTCTATTTGGACATTGGCATTGAAAAGATCCAGGTAAGTTTAGGCAGACACCGTAGCACGAGTGTGCTTCTTGGTTCTGACACTCGTTTATGTCTAGAGAGAAATGTACGACACAGATATGTGAGCATACTGTATTTTGATAAGCAAAGCATATCTAGTACGAAGTGCATGTAATGCTAGACTCAAAGAGGATTTTACAATCAATTTATTTTGCCTTTCGATACCTTGACAACCATTTGGAACTGAAGCATTTCCGTAATAGCCAGTAGGGCACGTGCAAATAAAACCACCCACTGTGTTTGTACAGTCGCCATAACATGAGTAGATGCCTCGTAGGTCACATTCGTCCATATCTAGAGATGAGCACAAGGTCATTGATTATGCATGGAAGATATATGCGGATTCATGTATATGTAAAGTATGAAATGTGGCGTTCGATCTTGTCTAGCATTTGGCTGATATATCAATATAAAAAACTTATGCTTTAAGATTAGTTATGAGAAACCCTTTTATAATATATAAACTATACAAATCTATAGAGATTATTGGTGATAGAAAGATTTCACTTAGGACAAACTTAAAACAACAACGGATTAGCAGTAGTATGTCATACCATGACATCCATCGGGGATGTAGGGATTGCCTTGATAACCATCAGCGCAGCGGCATCGATACCCACGGTCGGCGGCAACATTAAAAGGTCCTTCTAGGCAAACGCTGTGCTTACTGCGGCACTCCGGCCCGGTTTCGTTGTTCCATACTGATGGACATGTCCTGTTGCTGATTACCCAGTCTAGCATGGCCGGGAGCGCCTCAGGGTGGTGCCCATAGATACCGCTCATGTCCTCTGTGTAACTGAAACCCTGCTCCACTAAGTAGACAGCAGAAGCCGGAAGAGCATAGAATGACCCGTTGATCAGCTTGTGAACCTGGATATTGTAGAAACCATAGCCTAGAACGATGTTTGCACGGCAGCAGCTGACGCCCGCGCAGGCTCTGCCTGTCTCGGCCACTATCCGCTGGTTGGCATCAAGCGGGCAGGTAGCAGTGCAGGAAGCGATCAAGCTGTTCTGGTCTCCCCCTCGGACGTCGACCTGGACGCCACAACCTACCATGGCCACGCTGCTCCTTGACTCCGATAGGAAGAACGGCCCGCCCTCCGGGAGGCCACGGCCCCATGTCCCGTTCACGGTGCTGACCCCCAGCTCAGCCGTGTACAGCAAGCGGCGGCTGTTGATGCGCACCGTGGAGTTGGAAGCGGATATCTCAAGAACCTCTACGGTCCCGTCGCCAAGGAACAGCTTTGGCGGCCGGTAGGAGCGGTCGCATGTGAGGTTGAACCATGCAGCGTGGTAGCACCCGGACTCCACGCCAAACGGGTAAGGTATGCTGATGTTGCCACAGCTCCTAGTGCAATTGTTCTCCATTCCGGTGGCTGCCGCAGCGCTGTGCGGCGGCGGCGCCGGCGGCAGCAGCAGCAGCAGCAGCGAAGTAGCGAATGCCATGACTCCCCTGCTTTCTACTCCTAGTACCTTCATGGTGTGCTTGTGTGCCAGCATACCATCTCTCCTCTTCTCTTTTTAGGGACTCGGATCGCCTAGTCTCGAGATTTCGTCAACAGAACGCGCGAGGGAACTTGGACTGAGATTTGGCCGTCTAGCTGGTTCCAACCACCGACAGTACAAATTAAGCCGTGACTTTGACTAGTTGACTCTGCTACTGTTAGGAAAACAATTAACGTGCGAGTCGGAGTGGTGTACTCTCTCCGGTCTTTTGTTGGTCAGTCAATTTGTCAACAAGTGACTACAAAAAAAAAAAACAAAGTAGTGCATTCGTTCGCCAGACCTCCCTCCACATAAAAAGCTTGAAACTATACTAGTGGCGGAGCTTGACGCAAAGGCCAAGTTGCAGTAGAGAACATTAGCATTTGATTGAGATCTGTGTAAAGGAACGATGACTTCCTGGTGAAAAATGAATCACTTATTTATCTTCAGAGAGAGAGAGAGAGAGAGAGAAGGTTGCCATCATCTTATTTGTATTATTGTTTTTCATGTAAAATGTTAACAGATCTGAACCAACTTTTTTTTATGCAAAAGGTGACACTACTTTCGTGAAGTACAGAAAACTAGACAGGTTAATAGAATATTTGAGTTAGCTTTATCATAGTCATTTCATTATTTGTGCAAATACTTAGTCAAATAGTCAACCTTATGGTGATGATCCGATATTTCTATTTAGCGATTCCTTGGTACAACTGATTCATGAGAAACAACTACTATGGTTACATTAATATTGATCCAGTAATATCAAATAAAACTATATATTTCCTTAGAAGCCCTCCAAGGCAGCCAGCTCCTTGTTGACATACATGGATTAATCACCGAATCCGA
Source organism: Zoysia matrella (assembly GCA_001602295.1). Classification (NCBI taxonomy): domain Eukaryota; kingdom Viridiplantae; phylum Streptophyta; class Magnoliopsida; order Poales; family Poaceae; genus Zoysia; species Zoysia matrella. Next base: position 16,187 of record BCLG01004264.1, read on the forward strand.
TGACTCACCAAAGAAATTTCTTGTTTAATATTCATGATTAGATTGATAAGAGATGTTAAGATGCCTGGAGTTAATCACAGTCATCTATTTGATCCGATGGTTAAAATTAGAGAGATAGCTAGTCAAAGGTTAAAAAAGTTAAATCTAGTACCGAAAATAGTGAGATAGATACTAATTTTTAAAAATTAATAGCTGAGATTAATTGAGGAATGGGAGGTACCTCACCTCTCAAGCACGGTAACAAATCTCTAAATTGATGGGTGCTTACGCTTTTACTCACAGTACGCTCCTCTATCTCTGAATGAACCTGAAACTCATGACGCTGAAACAAGACCCCTGTCGGTTTGAGAAATGCAACATTTTCAGAAAATAAAATGATGAAAGAAAAGAAAAGGCTTTCCTTGATATGTATATTATATCAATACATTTGAAGTGAGTCCACATACTTCCACCAGATGCATGGGTAGGATGTAATGAGAATGATAGTTGTAGATCCATTCAAAGATCAATAGCAATTTAAATAAGCACTCAACTGACTATTAAGAGCAAGCTTAATGCGCCTGTAGAAGATCGAGCAACTCTACTCATGAAAATATGCAAGAAATCTTCCATCTTAAAAATTGGAATGTTGCTGTTCGACCTATAATATTTTTTTTGGGTGAACCATCAGTGCAAACTTCTAAGACTGTCCAACATGTAATTCTGACTCTCACTCAACCACATCATTTTTTTCAGGTCAATCTACCCATCAGTTCAAACTTCTAAGACTATGAAGCGTTTTCTGATTTATCTGTCATTCTGAATGGAAGTATGCCCCAACTTCCTAATTTTCTAAGACTGAAACTTCTAGATCATTATTGAGTTCAAAAAAGGGAGAAAGGACAATATTATGCTCCAACTTCCTAATCCGTCAGCCGCTCTGAACTTTTGGTGAACCGTGATAGTACTTCGAATTGGTTCGATGTGCGTGAAATCACAACAGCTAGCTTCAAGGATTAATAAAAGATTTATATAGGGATTTGGGAATTAAAAACAGAGGGGAAGTACATAGGCCTCATTTGAAACGCATGTTTTTTACAGAAATTATATAGAAATTTCATAAAAATCAGTTTATTTTCACAGAAAAATATAAAAAATAGGAAAATTTCCTCCGTTCCAAAGAAGCCTTATAGAGGAAAGCAAAAGTACCAGATTTTAAACTTGATACTACTCAATTAAAGAAGTTTGGTCAAAACCTCAATCAAGCAAACAGTATACTCTTAGTCAACAAGTCAAGTCGTCAATCAGCATAAGTCAACAAGTCAAAGTCACGGCGTTCCCGTCGTGGTTGGAACAAGCAGCAGGCTTCCCAAAAAGCGCGTGAGCGCACCACACCCGTCAATCCAAAGTCGTCGGCAGGGTTTACAAAACGGGTTGGTTTTTACAGATTTCGGTGAAACCGGTTTGGTTCGATTTTACAGGACGACCGGTTTTCAGTTTAAAATTTTTTAAAATTTTGAAAATTTTAAAAAATTCTGAATTTGGAAAACCAGTAAAATCAGCCTTTTAATGAAACCGGTGTGTTTCAAATTTAAAATCTGAAACTGAAGAAACCGGCTAATAAACCGAAAAAATGACTAGTTTACTGTAACAGTTCGTTTAAATTTTAATTTTTCGATTTAGAGCGGTTTTTCGTTAAGGGCGTCGAGCCCGGCTGTTACCTGTTGAAATATTTGAGCTTGGCCCATTTTTCATAAGAAAATTTCAAGGCCCATTTTAAATGTTAGGAGGACTAAATTTTTAGTCTCACATGGAAAGTTGAAGAGAAGCTCAACCAACTTAAAAAGGTGGACTATGGTTCACTATATGAGAAGTTGAGAGAGAGGAGAAGAAAGCCACGCTCGCGCCGAGCCAAGCCGTGCCGTGCGCGAGTTACGCGTGTTTTCGCGTGACTCATGACTTGCGCGAGCGGCGAGCCCATGACCGTGACAATAGAAATCCTTATTGCGCTGATTTAATTTTGCCGTTTCAAAATTCAAATCGAGTCAATTAAAACAGGAATTAACTTATACCGCTATTGAGATTTGAATCGATTCAATTAAAATGACGAATTAATTCAGACGTTACCAGTATGAGTTAATGGGTCGGTTACTTAGTAACTGACAGATAAATGCGTCTATTACTCTTGTAATCCATGGCACGCAATAAGTCTGATTTACATCACTCTCCTCTCCATGCGCTTATAAAAGAGACCCATTCCTCTCATTCTGTGACATGAGAACAATCTTTTACTGCTACTGTTTCGCATTGCATTTCCTTTGCGAGTTTCTGCGCGCATAGAACTCGCGAGAGCAGGCCTCCGAAACTCTGCCAGCTGCGACACCTGCACGGGTAGGCAGACGATAAGTTTTTGGGGGAGCGCACTATCTGCGCGACTGCTCGCTTGTACTCTCTGATCGACTACTTCCTACTACTTCCAGAAAGCCGTTCGTGGGACTGCACGGCTTCTGTTCTCCCTGCATCGACTGTGATCGACGACATCAAGCAACTCAACAAGTCGACTGTTGGGAACAGTGCCGCAGGCACTTCAGGGTATAACTCGAATTTTCTGCGCTTCTTCTTCATGTTGTTTCTGTTTTTGTACAGATTTATTACGAGTACGAACGCACCTTTTATCACAATATTACTCATGTTCGTCAACAAATTTGAAATTAAAATATACCATAAATTGCTTATATTTCTAACCATCCAAAAACTTGATATCTGTGATAGGCTTACGGTCACTAGTTTTGCTGCCGCACTTAAGCCAAATGCCTTTGACGGATCGAATTACAAATGGTGGCGTGATAGAATGGTTCTGTGGTTGACTGCTATGAACATTATTCATGTCGCAAAGGGATGCCTGAAAAGTTGACTCCAAAGGAGGAGCAATCTTTCATGGCAGCCGATAATCTTTTTCGAGGCGTCATGATTAGTGTTCTTGCAGAAAACATTGTTGATTTCTATCTCACCGTGACATCTGACAAGGAATTATAGGATGCGCTTGAGGCCAAGTACGGTGTTTCTGACGCTGGGAGTGAATTGTATGTCATGGAGCAATTCTTTGACTATAAAATAGTCGATGACCGTTCTATAGTGGAACAGGCCCATGAACTTTAGTCACTGGCGAAAGAACTCGAGGGTTTCAAGTGTGAGTTACCAGACAAGTTTGTGGCTGGATGCATTATTGCTAAGCTGCCACCTACTTGGACGGATTTTGCCCCTTCTCTAAAACATAAGAGACAACAGTTCAACATTGCTGATCTGATTGGTTCTTTAGATGTTGAGGAGAAAGCGAGGGCAAAAGACACTCACGGAAAAGGAGTTGCTGGGACTTCTAGTGCCAATGTGGTGCAGAAGAACAACTCGAATAAATCCCAGAATAACAAGAAGAAAAAGAACAAGCAAGAGAACCCTGCAAAGACTAAGCAGACTACCACTTTTAAGAAGAAGAAGAACAAGGAAAATTGCTTTGTTTGCGGTGAATCTGGTCATTTTGCCAGTGAATGTGAGAACCGCAAGTGGAAGGGCAATAAAAAATCAGCAAACATAGTTGTTAGCGAAACTGCAGGAACGTCGAGGTACGGTAATATTTTACCTACAGTTCTTTCAGTTTGTCATTCACCTGAGTGGTGGATTGATACGGGTGCTAATATTCATGTGCGTGCTGATGTATCTTTGTTTTCTTCTTATCAGGTCGGAGGGACTGGCTCCTTGCTGATGGGAAACGGCACACATGCGCGTGTTCTTGGTGTTGGTACGGTCAATCTGAAGCTTACTTCGGGAAAGACCGTGCATTTGAAGAACGTGCAGCATGTCTCAACCATCAAAAAGAATCTAGTCATCGGCTCTCTACTGTGTAGAGATGGTTTTAAATTAGTTTTTGAATCCAATAAATGTGTAATGTCCAAGTATGGGACTTTTATTGGTAAAGGTTATGAAAGTGGAGGCTTGTTCCGCTTTTCTTTGTCAGAAGAATGTAATAAAGTTGTGAACAATGTATTCAATTTTGATGAGTCTAATATTTGACATTCACGACTTTGTCATACTAATTTTGGTTATATGATGCGGCTAGCAAATTTGAGTTTAATTCCTAAATTTATCTTAGTCAAAGGTTCTAGGTGTCATGTTTGTGTGGAATCCAAACATCCTCGCAAACCGCACAAGGTTGCAGAGGCGAGAGATTTGGCACCATTGAAACTAATTCATTCCGATTTATGCGAAATGAATGGAGAACTGACTAGAAGAGATAAAAAGTATTTCATGACCCTTATAGATGACTGTACTAGGTTTTGCTACATATATTTACTGAAGTCAAAAGATGAGGCACTACATTACTTTAAGATCTATAAAGCTAAAGTAGAAAACCAACTTGAGAGAAAGATCAAACGTGTAAGGTCTGATCATGGTGGAGAGTATTTTTCTGATCTGTTCACTTTATTCTGTGAGGAACATGGAATAATTCATGAGAGAACACCTCCCTATTCACCTCAATCAAATGGAGTTGCCGAAAGAAAGAACCGTACTCTAACTGATTTGGTTAACGCCATGTTAGAGACATCGAGACTTTCCAAGGAATGGTGGGGTGAGGCTATATTGACAGCATGTCATGTCTTGAATCGTGTTCCTATAAAGAATAAAGAGATCACACCATTCGAGGAATGGGAAAAGAAAAGATTAAATCTCTCATTCTTGCGTACCTGGGGTTGTTTGGCAAAAGTGAATGTGCCAATCAAAAAGAAACGCAAGTTAGGACCTAAAACTGTTGATTGTGTCTTTATTAGTTATGCTTTTCACTGCATTGGTTATAGATTTTTAATTGTAAAATCTGAAGTGCCTGATATGCATGTTGATACAATTATAGAATCCAGAGATGCTGCATTTTTTGAAAACATTTTTCCTATGCATGAGGATTATCGTAACTCTAGTCAAAAAATGGTTGTGAATGATGAACCTACTGATATGATAGAACACAATGAACACACACTTGTAGAAAATCCAGAGCAAGATGACAATGAAACTCCTAAAAGGAGCAAGAGACAAAGGACTGCAAAGTCTTTTGGTGATGATTTCATTGTGTATCTTGTGGATGACACACCCAAAATCATTGAGGAGGCATATTCATCTCCTGATGCTGACTATTGGAAGGAAGCAATCAGAAGTGAGATGGATTCTATTATGTCTAATGGAACTTGGGAGCTTGTGAGTGGTCCTATGGGTGCAAACCCATTGAGTGTAAGTGGGTGTTCAAGAAAAAGCTTAGACCTGATGGTACGATTGAAAAGTACAAAGCGAGGCTTGTAGCTAAGGGCTATACTCAAAAAGAAGGAGAAGATTTCTTTGACACTTACTCACCTGTTGCCCGATTGACCACTATTCGAGTGCTATTTTCTTTGGCAACTTTTTATGGTCTTCTCGTTCATCAGATGGACGTTAAGACAGCTTTCCTAAATGGTGAGTTGGAGGAGGAGATCTATATGGATCAGCCAGATGGATTTGTAGTAGAAGGTCAATAAGGAATGGTGTGTAAATTGTTAAAATCTTTGTATGGCCTCAAGCAAGCACCTAAGCAATGGCATGAGAAGTTTGATAAAACTCTCACGTCTGTTGGTTTTGTTGTGAACGAAGCTGACAAGTGTGTGTACTATCGCTTTTGTGGGGGTGAGAGAGTAATATTGTGCTTGTATGTTGATGACATACTAATATTTGGGACAAGCCTTAATGTGATTAAGGAAGTCAACGAGTTACTGTCTCAAAAATTTGAGATAAAAGATTTGGGAGAGGCTGATGTTATCCTTAATATAAAACTAGTAAGAGAAGGTGATGGTGGGGTTACACTTCTGCAATCCCATTACGTGGAAAAGGTTTTAAGTCGCTTTGGTTATATTGACTGTAAACCTGCTCCTACACCTTATGATGCTAGTAAGGTTTTAAAGAAAAACAAAAGGATAATGAGAGATCAATTGAGATACTCTCAAATTATTGGTTCACTCATGTATTTGGCTAGCGCAATGAGGCCTGACATCTCATTTGCTGTGAGCAAACTAAGTAGGTTTGTTTCAAACCCAGGAGATGATCATTGGCATGCTCTTGAGAGAGTAATGCGCTATCTAAAAGGTACTGTGAACTATGAGATTCACTATACTGGGAACCCGAGGGTTATAGTGATTCAAATTGGATTTCTGATGCTGATGAGTTAAAAGCCACAAGCGGATATGTGTTCACGCGTGGTGGTGGCGCTGTTTCTTGGAAGTCTTGCAAGCAGACCATCTTAACAAGGTCAACTATGGAAGCAGAACTCACAGCCTTAGATACTGCCACTGTTGAGGCTGAATGGCTTCATGAACTCTTAATGGATTTGCCGATGGTTGAAAAACCGGTGCCGGCTATCTTAATGAACTGTGATAATCAAACAGTGATTGTCAGAGTGAACAGTTCAAAGGATAACATGAAGTCATCTAGGCATGTCAAGAGGCGGTTAAAATTTGTCAGAAAATTGAGGAACTCCGGAGTTATAGCCTTGGATTATATCCAAACGGATGAAAATCTGGCAGATCAGTTTACAAAGGGTCTTTCACGAAATGTGATAGACTATGCATCCAGAGAATTGGGCTTGAGACCCATTATGTGAGTTATGTCATGGTGGAAACATATCCTGTGTGATCGGAGATCCCGTGAATTAGGATAGTGAGACAAGCTATGACTGACTGAGAGAAGAGAACCTTTGAATAAGGCTTATTCCTGTGAAAATGCATTTCTCTTCAAACCGTAAGGCATGTTGGCTTTTGCCTTAATGTGATTTGTGTGGCTTAATTAAGCAGAGATGTTGTCCTACAGAACATCTTATAAGAATCACACTTATATGAGTTTGACTGCTGGTCACAATCTATGAGATTTGAGTAATCAGATTTGAGTAATCTCTAGATACTCATGAAAGGCCTGGAGTATGACTTATATGCTCCAAACCGCGTGGATGCTTTAGCAGCCTAGTACTAGAAAGGAGTTTTGGCAAAACTTGTTTGCACAAGACTGACAATTCAAGGCATAGTCCATTGATCAGTTGTAAACAAAGTGTAGCCATTGCTCTAGATGGATGTTCAACTTAACAGTCTTCATCAAAATTCTGGAATATAAAAGTAGTGGTGAAATTGAGAGTATTTCTCGTGTGCCTCAAAATTGATGGGGATTGTTGAAATATTTGGGCTTGGCCTATTTTTCACAAGAAAATTTCAAGGCCTATTTTAAATGCTAGGAGGACTAAATTTTAGTCCCACATAAGAAGTTGAGGAGGAGCTCAACCAACTTAAAAGGGTGGACTATGGTTCACTACTTGAGAAGTTAGGAGAGAGGAGAAGGAAGCCACGCGCGCGCTGAGCCGAGCCGTGCTGTGTGCGTACGCGAGTTACGCGTGTTTTACTTGCACGAGTGGCGAGCGCATGCCCGTGACAGCAGAAATCCTTATTGTGCTGATTTAATTTTGTCGTTTCAAAATTCAAATCGAGTCAATTAAAACAGGAATTAACTTATACCGCTATTGAGATTTGAATTGATTCAATTAAAATAGTGAATTAATTCAGACGTTACCAGTATGAGTTAATGGGTCGGTTACTCAGTAACTGACAGATAAATGTGTCCATTACTCTGGTAATTCATGGCACGCAATAAGTCTGATTTACATCACTCTCCTCTCCATGCACTTATAAAAGAGACCCCTTCCTCTCATTCTGTGACATGAGAACAATCTTTTACTGCTACTGTTTCGCATTGCATTCTCTTCGCGAGTTTCTGCGCGCACAGAACTCACGAGAGCAGGCCTCCGAAACTCCGCCAGCTGCGACACCTGCACGGGTAGGCAGGCGAAGTTTTTGGAGAGCGCACTATCTGTGCGACTGCTCGCTTGTGCTCTCTGATCGACTACTTTCTACTACTTTCAAAAGACTGTTCGTGAGAGTGCACGGCTTCTGTTCTCACTGCATCGATTGTGATCGACGGCATCAAGCAACTCAACATGTCGACGGTTGAAAACAGTGCCGCAGGCACTTCAGGGTATAACCCGAATTTTCTGTGCTTCTTCTTCGTGTTCTTTCTGTTTTTTAACATATTTATTACGAGCATGAACGCACCTTTTATCACAATATTAATCATGTTCATCAATAAATTTAGAATTAAAATATACCGTAAATTGCCTATATTTCTAACACTACCATGCCGCCGGCTTCAACTTCACATGCCGGGACGGCTCGGCTCGCCTGCAGGGCACGGCCCCTTGCCCGAGCTGTTCCTCGGCGACGGCACCGTGCAAGTGCTCGAGATCTCCGTTCAAGACAGCACGGTGCGCATCAACAGCGCCCGTGTGGATTGGCCGGGCGATGACGATACCGGCATAACCCCGAACAGAACATGGGGAGACAGCCTTCCGTAGAGCGGCCCGTTCTTCCTGTCGGAGTCCGTGGTAAACATGTTCCAGGCGATAGGTTGCGGCATCCAGGTAAAGCATAACAGGGGAAAGTATAACGATTTGGCCAGTTCATGCACTGGTATCTTCCCATCTATGGAGTCCACAACAAATAGTTTTATGGGGAATGGTAGCTGCATGGGCAATGGTTGTCAGGCAAACATTCTTGTAGGCTACTCTTTCTACAACATCCAAATCAATAGACTTCTTGGAGCAACACCCTATGCTCTTGCTTTATACATAGTCGACCATGGTTTTCAATACAGCAGCGACATGATTCAAGATGCAGGGCTCGGTCCTAAAGCGTTGCCAGCCACGCTAGACTGGATAATTAGTAATGCAACATGTCCAACAAATACATCTGCCCCCGAATGTCGCAGTGCCCACAGCTACTGCAAAAACTGCATTACATATGGCCACAGTGGGTATACATGCCAATGCTCTGATGGTTATGAAGGCAACGCTTATGTTCCCGGTGGAGGCCAAGGTGTGTATTTAATCAGCAATTCTTTCATCAACTTCCTTAAAGACTACCTAATTGAATATTTAACTTCCTTTGTGTTTGTTTAGATATTGACGAATGCAAATTTCGGGACATCTATGTTTGCTACCGCAATTGCACAAATACACCAGGAAGTTTTATTTGCGAGTGCAATATAGGCTATGCAGGCAATGCTTCCATCCCCAATGGATGCAGAGGTACGCTGCATAGTCAGATTGATTCTACTATAATGAACTACTATATACTAGTAAAATAGCACTCGGACGCTTTTGGACTCAGCGATAAATTGATCGTATCTAGTTTTTTTTTTTTTTTTTTTTTACTTTTACCCTTCCTCAAAGAAAGGAGAGAAGAAGAAAAACATCATAATATCTCACTGTGGGCATAGTGGATGTGCCATGATTCACTTTCAACATCCTGTGTATTATATTCATACTCTCTATTAATTTATATGTGTTTTAGATATTGATGAGTGTGAGCAAATGGAAGCACACTCTTGTTATGGAATCTGTTACAACTTTCCTGGATCTTTTCAATGCCAATGTCCTGATGGAACTTACGGAAATCCTATGACAAAAGGGGGATGCATTACAATCAAGAATTCATTCTCAGGTACAAAGCCAACAATGTTTGATGCAAGTGGGTACCTGCAAAGCCCACATCTAATACAAATTTTGTGCATTTTTTATGGGTTACCCGTAAAATTTGAATTAGATATGGGTTCGTGGACATGCCCACATACATCACTAGTTCTATAGTTCAACGGTTACAATTTTACATGTGCACCCTATGAGGATAGTTAAGGGCATTGATGAAATATTGTACAACTAAACCATTTCTCACTTCAATATGTTAGTTGGCTCAAAGTGATGGATATAGCCTGTCATTTCTTTTCAGGTTTAAGCATAGGGTTAGGAGTGGGTGGGGGTACAATTCTTTTGCTTCTAGGACTTAGTGGTCCCTTCCTAGTTCGTAAAATCAAACTCCAAAAGATCAAGAAGATGAAACATAAGTTCTTCAACCAAAATCATGGACAGTTATTGCAGCAATTGATATCACGCAACAAAGATATTGGTGAAAGAATGATAATTGTTGGACCCAGGGATCAAACTCAGAGACTCGGCAATGGCGACACAACGCCCAGGCGACAAAACGATGTTGCTTATCTTCTCTATTTCTTAACACCCACGGAGAATGGAGTATTACAGTAGCTTTATAGGCCACGACGACACACTGGAGCACGTGCTCCTTTTGCCCGGCCAACTCGCGTCGACCCGCACGACTCAGCGCACGCCATGCCCGAAGGACTCGCTCGTGCGCACGACGTGCTCAACCAACGCGCAGGTCACGCTACAGCTCCTAACTGAACTGCAGCGCACTTCGACTACCTCGCGCAGCATCTCTGCAACGAGCTGGCGTGCCCGTGCAGCACACCTACGACCAGGCTCAACCTTGACGCTCTGCGACGCGACCTGAACGCATCCGCAGCTCGGCTCCACGCTGCAGCTAGTCTGCATGCGCACATGCTCACCGCGACGTGCCGACGGCGAGCTCGACTGATTGAACAACTAACGCACACGACACTCTGACCCATGTCAAGATTATTGCTAGCAATAATCACCTTAAAGGAGTTAGAGAAGGCTACAGACAATTTCAATAGAACACGTGTGTTTGGTGGAGGAGGGCACGCCGTCGTGTTTAAATGAATTCTAGACTTGCATATTGTGGCAATAAAAAAAATCAAAGATTGTGGTACAAAGAGAAATTGATGATTTCATAAATGAAGTTTCAGTTCTTTCTCAAGTGAACCATAGAAACGTGGTGAAACTCTTAGGATGTTGCCTTGAGACAGAAGTTCCATTGTTGGTTTATGAGTTCATTTCAAATGGAACCCTTTATCACCATCTTCATGTTGAAGGACCCATATCACTATCATGGGATGATCGTGTGAGGATTGCAATGGAAGTTGCGCGAGCACTATCGTACTTACATTCAGCTATAGAGATGTTAAGTCCTCAAACATACTACTCAGCTATAGAGATGTTAAGTCCTCAAACATACTACTTGATGACAATTAACTGCAAAGGTATCAAATTTTGGAGCTTCTCGGTACATCCCAGTTGATAAAACAGGAGTCACTACAAGAGTCCTAGGAACTATAGGTTACTTGGACCCGATGTATTATTACACTGGCCATCTAACAGATAAGAGTGATGTCTTCAGCTTTGGCATTCTACTCATAGAGATTCTCACCAGGAAGAAACCATTTGTTTTTCATACTCATGACGGGGACGGTCTATTGTATACATTGGATAGTCCCTAGGAGTCCAGATCCGAGAGCTAGGGGAGGAAGAGAGAGAGATTCGAGGTTCTTTTACCGTCGGAGCCGGTTGTCGGAGTTGTGGAAGAAAGGGTCATGGAGGTCTCGGCCATCATGCTCCTTAGTCGGGGTTGTCTGCGCTAGGCAACGGCGGCCGGTGGCGAGGAGCAAGGCCTTCGTGTTCCGGAGGCGGCGAGCTCCGGTCGACGGTGAGGTCGACGATGATCCCGACGCGGTGGCGTGGTCCAGAGGGCGATGGAGGACTTTCTGTCACTAACAGCGTGACCCTCTAGATCAGACTAGGGTTTGAGTGTCAGGTAGGGTTGTGGCGGCGGCCAACCTCGTGGTATGTGCCCCGGCCCCCCACATGTCCTTTTATTGTGGCGCTGTGTGACAGGGACCCACCAGCCATGTTAGGGCTGGGCACCCCTAATCAGGGCGCGCGTCAAGGGCCCAATTGGCCGTTGGACCAATTGGTTAGAGATCAATCTTACATTCTTCCTCTTAATCTCAACTTATACTTTTATTTTTAAATACTTTTAACTTTACTCATTCCATTACAGATTAGTGCATAGAACATGTCTCATCGTCACAGTCAATCGTCGATAGATTCAACAGCTACAATACACCTCTCTGTTCTAAATAGTTACTTTACTTTTGAGTCATCTTTTAGTTCAGAAATCATAGGCTTCCCTTAAACTCATGCTGGCTACATGTTTTCTGAACACATTGGGTGGTAAGTCTTCAGTAAGCGGATCTGCTAACATCTTTGTGGTATTTATATGCTCAAGACTTATAATTTGATCTCGAACTTTGCCTTTCACAACATAGTACTTTATGTCAATGTGTTTGGCAGCACCACTTGACTTATTGTTGTGGGCATACGTTACTGCGGGTTCATTATCGCAGTACAACTTAAGTGGTCTATAGATATCGTCAACCACTTTTAAACCGGGTATGAACTTCTTTAGCCAGTTCACCTGCTTCGTAGTCTCATAACATGCTACAAACTCGGCATATATTGTGGACGATGTAGTGACGGTTTGCTTTGAACTTTTCTACGATATAGCTTCTCCAGCGAGAGTGAACACATATCCAGATGTTGATTTTCTATCATCTCTCGCATAATCAGAATCTGTGTATCTCACTATATGTAGTGAATCTGATCTTCTATATGTCATCATGAGACCTTTCGTTCTTTGCAAATAATGCAAGACTTTTTTACCAATTTTCAGTGCTCTATTATAGGATTGCTCTGGAATCTGTCAAGTAACCCGGTAACAAATGTTAAGTCAGAGCGCGTACACACTTGAGCATACTGCAAGCTTCCGATAGCTGAAGCATATAGAACCGCTTTCATTTGATCGATCTCATGTTAGTTCTTGGGGCATTGAAAATCTCCATATCCGTCGCCCTTGACTATAGGAGCAGGTGATGGATTACATTTAGACATACCGAATTTCTTTAATACTTTTTCTATGTATGCTTTTTGTGACAGTCCCAATACCCCTTTATTTCTATCTCGATGAATTTTGATCCTCAAAACGAACGAAGCTTCACCAAGATCTTTCATATCAAAATTTGAGGACAAAAACTTCTTCGTTTCCAGTAGCAGACTAACATCATTACTAGCCAGTAAGATATCATCCATATACAGGATTATGAAGATAAACTTTTCATTCTTGAACTTTGCATAAATACAATTGTCCTCTATATTCTCTTTAAATCCAAATTTCCTTATCGTAGTATTAAACTTCAAGTACCACTGTCTTGAAGCTTGTTTTAACCTATAAATCGATTTCTTTAGGCGACATCCCATTTGTTCATTTTCTTCTACGACAAAACCTTTCGGTTGTGCCATGTAAATATTTTTCTCCAAATCTCCATTGAGAAATGCCGTCTTTACATCCATCTGATGTAATTCTAAGTCATAATGTGCTACTAATGCCACTATGATTCGTAAAGAATCTTTACATGAGACTGGAGAAAATGTCTCATTATAATCAATCTCTTATCTTTGCGTAAAGCCTTTTACCACGAGTCGTGCTTTATATCTTTCTATATTTTTTTGGGAGTCGAGTTTTGTCTTGTAGGCCCATTTACAGCCTACTGTTTTGGCTCCTTTAGGAATAACTTCCAAGTCCTTCATAGACTTCATTTCTGCTTCCATGGCCTCAAGTCACTTTGAAGAGTTTTCGCTTCTCATGGCTTCTTCAAATGAGGTGGAATCATCCTCTATTTGAAATTACTCTGTTTGATAAATTTCATAGTCATCAAGAATAGCTAATCTTCTTACTCTTTGAGACCTCCTCGAGGCCTCTTCATTTTACACATTTTTTGTTTGAGGCTGTTCTTGCTCCCCTCACCTGTGGCAATAGGTTCTATAAAATCCTGAAGAACAGTTTTCTCGTTCTCATTCATTATTGCCACAGGAGGAACAATAACAGTTGCTTGCACTACAGTATCTTGCACTGTCGGTGCAGCGACAGCAGGTAGTGTAAAGAATGGCTTTTGAATCATCGGAGTGGGCGCATACGCCCGTTTCTCTTTAAAGTCAATCTCTCGAACTACCATGCTCCCTCTCATCCTCTAAGAAGACAGCGTGTCTCGTTTCTATAAACTTTGTATATCTATGTGGACAGTAGAAACGAAAATCTTTTGACTTTTCAGGATAGCCAATAAAATGGCAACTTACTGTTTTGAGATCAAGCTTCTCAAGGTTTGGGTTAAATACTTTAGCCTCAGCAGGACTCTCCCCACACGTAAGTGGCTTAGTGAGGGAACTCTTGCTGTCCACAACTCGTACAGTGTTTTAGGCATCGATTTACTGGGTACTCTGTTGAGAATATGAATGGCGGTTTTTAACGCCTCCATCCACAAACTCAATGGCAATGTGGAATAGCTTATCATGCTTCGCACCATATCCATCAGAGTACGATTGCGTCTTTCAACTAGTCTATTTTGCTGAGGTTCGCTTGATGTAGAAAACTGGGCTACTATGCCATTTTTCTGTAAGAACCTTGCAAAGGTCCAGGAACTTGGCCATATGGGGTGTGTCGACCATAGTACTCTCCCCCACGGTCAGATCGGACTATCTTAATCTTTAAATCGTGTTGGTTTTCAACTTCAGCCTTAAATATCTTAAATTTATCTAAGGCTTCATTTCTTTCTTTGATTGGATAAATATAGCTATATCGGGAGTAATCATCCGTGAATGTTATGAACGAATCATAACCATCCACACTTTTCATAGGAAAAGGACCACAAATATCTGTGTGAATAATTTGTAGAACTCATGTGCTTTTTTTTGCATCATTTTTAATTTTCTTTACATATTTTCCTTTAATGCATTTTTTGCATTGTACTAAGTCTGAGAACTCTAGTGAAGGAAGAATATCATTCTTAACTAGTTTTTCTATTCTTTCCCTCGAAATATGGCCTAAACGACAGTGTCATAATTTCGACGATGCATCTAGAGTTCTCTTTCGTTTGCTGTTTACATTCGTAGACGAGGATTCATTCACTTTCTCGCACGCAACGTTCCCATTATCGCATACGACGTTCACATCATTACGTAGTGATAACAAGTAAAGCTCATTTTGTAAGGTGGCAAGACCAACACATGTTTTATTAAACATTATTTCACATTTGCCATTTCCAAAGTAACAATCATAACCATCATTGTCCAAACATGAAACACTAATTAAATTTCTCTGTAGAGAGGGAACATAAAGAATATCTCTAAGTAAAAGAGTGAAGCCATTAGCTAGCTCTAATGAAAGATCACCAACGGCTTCAACTTCAGCTTGGACTCCATTTGCAACTTTAATGCATCTTTCTCTTCTTTGCGTAGTCCTCGTCGAACGAAATCCCTGTAAAGAATTAGCAATATGAACAGTTGCTCCTGAGTCAATCCATCAAGTAGATTTTGAATATTGCACATACAGAGATTCATTTATAACGGTAATAATGTTCTTACATTTCTTTGCCATGATCATCTTTAAGTAGGAAGGACAATCCTTTTTGTAGTGTCTTATCTTTTTGCAGTGAAGACACTTGTCCTTGTCTACTGCAAACTTGTTCTGTTGAGGCTGATGAACATGGGCTTTTTCCTTGTTCTTTGAGGAGGAATTACTTTTAAAGTTCTTTCTTTTATTATCCTTCACATAGTTGATAGAACCACCATGTGAAGCTTTAATTCTGTCCTCCTCTTACACACACATAGCTATGCACTTTTTCAAGTCCCATGTCTCGAGTTGCATGTTGTAGTTGACAACAAATGTGTCAAACTCTTTTGGCAAGGAAGCAAAAATCAGATGGATAAGGAGCTCATCTATAAGACCCAGATCCATTGATTTGAGCTTGGATGCCATGTTGCTCATCTTTAGTATGTGCTCTCTTATGCCACCGTTACCACCAGAGTACCTTTCTGTCACAAGCTGCTTAATCACTTGTGTAGCATAAGTCTTTGAAGAGCCAGTAAACTGACTCTTTATTTTTTAAAGTACTTTGTGACAGTGTCATACTCTGAGATTAAGCCCATAATTACAGGCTCAATCGTGTTCTTTATCACAGCCTTACACTTCTTGTTGGTTGTGGTCCATTTCTTATGCTCAAGGTCATAAGACATATTTAAGGGAGCATAGTCCCTCTGTCTAGTCTACCAGCAGAATCAGCCTCATTTTCTTTTCTCACTGGCGCCTCAGGCTCAGTGGGACGTGCTGTGGTAAGAACCCAGTCCACCTCAGCCAAGATAAACGCTAAGTCTATCTTTTTCTTTCACTTTCCATAGTTGTCTCTTTTGAGAGTGGGGATCTCTTTGATACAACTCAACAAGTTGTATCCGCCTGGAAAATTAGATCAAATAAAGTGAGAACATAATAACAATAAAATTATATGCCTTATTTCTAACGTTGGTTAAAAATATGACATATAATTTTATCTTATACATTAAATCTACATCATCGTTGGGCAGAAATAAAAGTAATTCATAAAATCATCAATTAAAAAATTATAATACTATTATTATCAACGTTGGTCAGAAAATAACAATATCATAATTATCTGAAATTTATTACTATTTTTTCAAAATTAAATTCTCCCGTTGGTTCGAATTTAATAATGAAAATAATATCTTTAAGTACGTAGCGGAAAATAAAATTTCTCTAATTTTCAGAAGCATTTACTTTATTTTTCTATTCTATCAAAAATATCCCGTTGGCTCAATTTTTGACAGATTTAATTAAGCCAAAATTAGCAAAATTATCTGTTAAAAATGCTACCGAAAAAAGGGTAAAAATCCTCAAAATGGACCAAAAATGGCTTTCGGCCCAGCGGAACAGTAGTCACGCGGCGTCCCAGCTCGGCCCATTGGCGCCGCACGGCCCACTGGCCGAAACGGCCCAGCTGCCCTCTTTTTTTTCGGCCCACTGACCTTTCGGCCCGACCCAACTGGCACTCGCGGCGAGCGGCGAAACCGGCCGAGGCAACCTGGGCCTAGGCTGGCTATCCCCCCCCCCCCCCCGCCTGGGCCACAATCGGCCCACTCGCTCCACCTCCCTCCGCTTCGCGCGCATTGGTGGCGGTGCTGTGACGCGCGCTCCGCCCGAGGCTCTTTCTTTTCTTTTCTTTTTTTTATCTTTTCTGTTCTTCGATGTGCATGGCGGCTAGGGTTAGGGTTTGAGGTGTCGATCTGTTAGGCTCTCTGGATCCGCTCACTAGGCGGGCTGTGGATAGTCTCTAGGAGTCCAGATCCGAGAGCCAGGGGAGGAAGAGAGAGATTCGAGGTTCTTTTACCGTCCGAACCGGTTGTCGGAGTCGTGGAAGAAGGGGTCATGGAGGTCCCGGCCATCTTGCTCCTTAGTCAGGGTTGTCTGCGCTAGGCAGCGACGGTCGGTGGCGAGGAGCAGGGCCTTCGTCTTCTGGAGGCGGCGAGCTCCGGTTGACGATGATCTCGACGCGGTGGTGTGGTCTAGAGGGCGGTGGAGGACTTCCCGTCATTAACAGCGTGACCCTCTAGATCGGACTAGGGTTGTGACGGCGGCCAACCTCGTGGTACGTGCCCCAGCCCCCCACCTGTCCTTTTATTGTGGCGCTGTGTGACAGGGACCCACCAGCCATGTTAAGGCTGAGCGCCCTCGATCAGAGCGCGCGTCAAGGGCCCAATTGGCCGTTGAGCCAATTGGTTAGAGATCACTCTAACACGGTCTTGTTTCACACTTCTCGCTGCTTTCAGAAGGCAAACTGATTTCATAATAGATCCTCAGATTTCTGAGGAATATGGAGAAGTACAAGAAGTAGCTACACTAGCGACAATGTGTACTAAATTGAGGGGAGAAGATCGTCCTGCAATGAGGGAAGTGGAGATAACGCTTGAGAATTTACTAGTCAAAAAGAAGCAGGCCCCAAGTGATAAAGCTGAAAGGAGGCATGGTGAGAATCAAACTCTGGTTCGCTATATCTCAGATGAACGTGTTGACAATGAAGCAACAAGCAGGCAATATACTATGGAAGAGGAGGTTTTGTTATCGGCAAGCTACCCGCGTTGAACACCAGCAATCATAAATAACAATGAACTATATTTTCCTTTGTACTTCTAAAATTACCTTGTAATCCTTTTTCCATCTCCTAGTTTGTTTATTTAATATAGTTCCGTACTCAAATACTAGGAAAAGAGTACTCTAGTGCTTTCCATGAACGTGAGATTTCCTTTTCTGGTTTGCTGTAAGAAGCTAAGTTAAGCAGATTGATCAACTCAACTGAAAGTCAACTAGATCCCTTAACTCTTAAAGTGACAACTTAGATCCCTGAACAAATTAAAAGGTGTATATTCATGTCCATATTTGAAAAAAAATCAGATATGACTATGGTAAGTCGCAATGTCTAGATTATCTCTTGTGCGAGCTCGCACCGGTCGGATTCACTCACACTGGTTGCCTCCCTACGAGCTAGCACCAGTAGCTAGATCCACTCGTGCAGGCCAGCCAGCTCACTCATACCGCCTCAGCCCTTGCTACCTCTATTCACTACTCGGCCCAGCTCACTGACAAGTGTCTTGATGCGCAGACGAGTAGCAGGTGCAGGTAGAATTTCATGCCTATAACAGGTATCAGGTACGATCATAAAATTTAGCTCATGGATATAGTAAAGCACTATCCACAGATAAATTATGCATTGCCATGTTTAACGGTGAGTAAGACGGCAAGCATTGGCACCAACAATTTATTGTACTCCTACATGACTCACCATCTACACTGGCACGACCACGTCGGATTTTTTCCGTTGACGCGGGGGGTATGGACTTGGATAGGTATCTCTTAATAAAATGCTCATTTTAAAAGTTTAGGATCTAAATGACCGTATCTAAATAATTTATGAACTTAGATGGTCACTTTCAAAGTTAAAACCTAGATGACCACACTCAAGTAGTTTAGGGACCCATGGTGCATTTCACTCTAAATATAATTTGAGGCTAACCTCATAATCAGTACTACTTTACATCCGTAAGCTTGAAATGATGAGCGCCTTTGCATTGCCATTGGCAGCTCGCAGATCAGCCTGGTCCTCAACGGCATCGATTCCATGGCGTCGCGAAGCAAGGAACCAAATCTTTCGCTCCTCGTCTCCTATAGAGACTATTTTTGATGCTACTACTTGCATCAACGGCATGTGTATTAGATCTGAAGTTTGATGCAACGGGTGCATTTTGTTTGCACGACCTAGTGGCTGACCGGTGGTATATGGACATGTTTGTCGTTGTCATCGTTGCTTGCAGAGTGTGTCGGCATCTGAATGCAACGGGCTCGCGACTTGGGAACGACTTTGCTCCGGCATCTTCTCGAAAGTGAGATCGAGGTTTTGTAGACTACGGGCATGTTCGGATGCTGAGATTGCTGCTGAAACCAGTGGCGGAGCCAGAATTTCGTGCTAGGGTATTCCCACGTAAAAAAATTGTTCTATCACAAAGGAGAAAATGTCCACCACAGTAGAAGTACTAATTATTTATATAATAATTGTATCATCTAATAACAAAAAATGTAAAGAAAATTACAATTTGATTTTGCGTTTCTTAATTGTTTAGAATTGCTTGATGATGTCATCATCATCCTTCACTTTTCGAAAAAAATTCGTTCGATAAATGTAACCAAGCAATTGTTCAAGTATTGTCATATAATTCATTGATGAAGATACTACATGAAAAAAGCACAGGAGTGAGACCAAGAGGAAAAAAATCCTAATCATCAAACAAGTCTACGAATTAATACTTGGATTAGGAAGGCAATACCGGTCGCAGCTCGTTCTGGGTGATCAGATCGGCGGCATCGCGACGCTACTCTTCGGAACTTCCCTGCTCGTGCTAAGGCCATAATGACACCATGGAACTGATCGCCATACGGTTTTAGAATATGGACTTGGAACCGAAGCACCAAGCGGCAAAATCTGAACCGTCGGCCGAAAAATACGAAGATGACTGGAGCCCTGAGCCAGGGAGCTACAACGTGACAGTAGTTTACGTGGATATCAGTAGTTTGGCTTTGCCTTTCTTCTCATTTTTTCATAGGTCTTAGCTATTAAACTTGCTATTTTACTGCTATAATGTATTCTTAGATGCACATCTGTAGTTAATTTTTTTGCTGAGTATGCACGTGCACACCCATGCATCATTCAAGCTCCGCCAGTGGCTGAAACTGCACAGCATTGTAGCGTATGCTTTATTCCGTCGCAGTCGCAGCTAGAAAAATCACAAATGAACACGTCCTACGAGTAGAAGATGTACCTCCAGAACCTTCTTTGCCCATCGAATGATCACGAACCCAAACTGCCCTACAAGCTGTACACCACGATAGTAAAGAGAAGAATCCATATTTTTCTTACAAAAATGAAGATAATTTCGACCTTTATACTACCGTACACAGCCTCTAGTAACACTTTTAATTTTTAACCACTATATTTGATCACTTATCTTATTCATTTTCTGTAATCTTTCAGCAACATCATTTAGGCTTGGAATGCGAGAATTATTTTCGCTTTTAACATTTTTTTATAAAATTAAATTGATTTTTGACATGTAAAATTGCTATATTTCAAAGTGGCTTTAATTCATGCTCCTACAACGAGGTGAACAGATCTGTGAGCACGTATAGGATAACCTAATTGCATCCCAATTTTAGAATACACGATGATAAGAGGTTGTGTTAATCATGTTCTAGAAAGTCCTAACGCCCGTTGATCTCCGGAACCTTCCGAAATTTCAAAAAAACAGATCGCGTTCGCCCACGCCTCACTGGCTCGTGGGCCAGCCAAACTCCCCGGCGGCAACCCCGCGCGGCCCCAGAAGACTTCGGGCCCAACGACAAGTCGGTCAAGCCTCCTTCGGGTGTGTGGTAGAACATTCGAGAACCCCTCCTCCTCCCCG
Organism: Zoysia matrella; assembly: GCA_001602295.1. Lineage (NCBI taxonomy): Eukaryota > Viridiplantae > Streptophyta > Magnoliopsida > Poales > Poaceae > Zoysia > Zoysia matrella. The sequence goes on from BCLG01004264.1 coordinate 36,897, forward strand.
CGTCCCCATAAAATCCCCGCGCCCCCCCCGCGACCAGGCCTCTCGCTCTCTAGCAAGTCGCAACCTCTCCTGTGAAACCTTCCCTCCCTGAGCGAGCTCACTCGCGCCGCCGTCGCCTTCGACTCGAAGTCTCCACAGAAGAGATTCAGCCATGGCAGCGGAGACCGAGACCTTCGCCTTCCAGGCCGAGATCAACCAGCTGCTCTCGCTCATTATCAACACCTTCTACTCCAACAAGGAGATCTTCCTTCGAGAGCTCATCTCGAACTCCTCCGATGTAAGCACCCCCCTCTTCCCTCCTCTGTTCGAGGTGATAGGTCTGTGTGCGTAGGCCTTGGTTCGGTAGATCTGCGTGTTTTGCATGTTGCTTGGAATCTGGTGGGGTGGGTTATGTAGGGTTTAGCGCTGGTTAGTGACGGTACCTTTTATTACTTCAGTTTGTACCCGTGAGCGCGTATCATTTTGTTTTTCTCCAGTAGTATTTGTCAATTATTGGATCTCATACGTGTTCCATTTCGCAAAATGGAAAATCCTCATGTTGTGGAGTACCTCTTGTAATAGCAGAAATGTCAGTCACCGTTATTGCATTGCGTGGCTTCATGACGTAGGAGTACTGTCTACTACTTTTTTAAGATCTATGATTTAATCGCCAAAAAATAGTAGAATTGTTATGTCTTTGAAGAGCATGTTTAGCTTTGTACAGGTGAGTTTGATAGAACGAACTTAAACGTCAACTAGTTTATACAGTGTTTATGTAGGCCTGCGTTCAATTTTATAACCCATTGGGCTAACTTGAAAACATGGTACTGCTGGTCTCGGTCTCGAAACATCTGGTAGGCTAGACTTTCTGCTCTGATGTAGAGAATTATGTTTAGTGCTGTGCAAATGTGGCGATCATATCAGTGGTATATGTGCGCAATGAATGATGAATGAATCTAATATGATGTTTTTCTTCTGTTATCATAACAGGCTTTGGACAAGATCAGGTTTGAGAGCTTGACAGACAAGACCAAGCTCGATGCTCAGCCAGAGCTGTTCATCCACATTGTCCCTGACAAGGCCACCAACACCCTGACGATCATTGACAGTGGCATTGGTATGACCAAGTCGGATCTTGTGAACAACCTTGGTACCATTGCACGGTCAGGGACTAAGGAGTTCATGGAGGCACTGGCTGCTGGTGCTGATGTGTCTATGATTGGTCAGTTTGGTGTCGGATTTTACTCTGCCTACCTTGTGGCTGAGAAGGTCGTCGTGACCAGCAAGCACAACGATGATGAGCAGTACGTGTGGGAGTCTCAGGCTGGTGGTTCCTTCACCGTCACAAGGGATACATCTGGGGAGCCCCTTGGCAGGGGTACCAAGATGACACTATACCTCAAGGATGATCAGGTAATAACCATTGTTCCCGTTTTCTGTATGTTTCCCTGGAGTTGATTGCATAGCTTTTAACATTTGATTTTATACAAAATTTTGTTGACATTTGCTTTGTTATTTTGAAAGGCATGAGTATCTATATATTCTTGTTTGTAGTATAAAAAAATGCCCCTAAATTCTCTATAATTTCGTGATGTATGCTGATGGCAAATTTTCTTAGTTTGTATACTATAACTATGTCAAGAATGTGCAGTCTGTTGACTGAGTTTTGAACTATGTAGATAGCACGAGATTGGTTCTAGCTTGAGGTTACTGCTGTGCTGCTTTGTGTTTGCTATTGATTGATGCAGCATCAGGATAAATCAAAACTTTTTAAATTACATATAATTAAGCTTTTACAAACATAAGTTGCTGTGTGCTATTAAGTTGGCTCTGTTACGGAAAGTTGGTTTAATTATACCACTTGTACCTGAACATTGTCTAATAGATGGTTTAAACTTTTAAGAGTTGGATTCTGGTTATCTAGATGTTAAATCATATATGTTCTGGACCATTCTGCAACCTTTTTATGTGCTTGTATCCTTACGAATTTGCTTTCTCTTATTTTCTGCAGTTGGAATACCTTGAGGAGCGGCGCCTCAAGGATCTGATCAAGAAGCACTCTGAGTTCATCAGCTACCCAATCTCCCTCTGGGTTGAGAAGACCACAGAGAAGGAGATTTCTGATGATGAAGATGAGGATGAGAAGAAGGATGCTGAGGAGGGCAAGGTTG
>BCLG01004265.1:14774-40929 GCA_001602295.1 Zoysia matrella
GCTTATGTGACATCTGTTTTTCTCTGTGATTTGTGGCCACATTGACACTGTGCTTCTTGGTTGCTTTCTCAGGTAAAGGACATTTAGGGTGGATTAGGGTTTGGATATCTTTTCCCCAATGTACGTTCTGGTATACATCACAGTACTATACTGTACTTCTTAGCGCAATTGACAACGTACTTCTTGGTTGCTTCTTCAGATAAGGCAGATTTAGGGGATTAGAGTTTCAATATTTTTTCCCTATGTATGTTCTAATATAAACCGTAGTACTTTACTGAATTTCTTAGGGCAATCTGGTCTCTTTTATGGATTGATTCTTTTTTCCCATCTTTGCTTTGTTTTTCTAATGATTAGAACAGCTGCTTCATTTATAGAGCTTGCTCCTGTTTCCAAGTCACTCAGCTGCTCATTGTTTATGTAAATTGTTTACTTAGTTGCCTGATTCTGAATGTAGGTTTGTGCATGCAGAGCTCCTGGTTTTGGTAATAACAGGGAGGAACAATCTCGATTATACAGCTATGGTGATCGAAGGAGAATCTGCCTACCCACCAGTGACCAAAAACAATTGTTGCTTTTACAAGCTGGAGCTAGGCTTCTTATGATAGGTTATCTCAGACTATCATTTCATTTATTCCTGGGATTATTTTTTGTTGGTTACTGAATACTACAGTTTTGTTCATGTCATCCGCATGGTGCCCTGAAGGAGTATCTACTTACTGATATACTATTTGAAGAAACTTTTTTCTCTTCTCGATTAATTTTTCTACTATGCTCTGTCCATACATATGTTAATAGATGCATATTTTGCATATGAGTATTACTATTTAACTCTGCGTTTTCTGCAGTTGGCAATTGTTATCACAATTGCTAATTTTTTTTCCATTGTACAATGGGTAAGCAGCTGTCATTGGTACCATTCGCCACCACCAGTTTGTTCCTCATTTTGACTTCTTAGTTTATATACGAGATAAATTTGACCTTTTAGGACCAACAGGCATTAGATAGCGTTTTATCATCTATGTGTAATTTTTTAGGTATATCACTCCAGACGCAATAAAACTAAGCTTCTAAGTTTATTAACTATAATTAGATTCTAAAAGCATGTTGCCAGTTTATTTTCTAGGCTTGCTACTGTGCTGAAACATTTACCAGAATCTGTGCTCCTTCATATAAGTGCTCACACTGTTTGGCTCTATTTTTTTCTCTGCTCTTTTCAATAATTACAAGAGTAATATATTTTTCTTTTTTTTCTTCTAAATTTCATCCTTTACTCTCATTCCAGCAAATGTCAGAATGCCATTTTATGGGGCATGTTGAGTTTTCGCTTAAGATTTTTTTCCCATTTTTTCGGCTGTGATGCCTCTCCCAGTTTCCTTTTTTTAACTATTTTTAATCATTTTTACTAATTGTTTATGTTGTGCTGTAGTGTCCATTGACTGCGTATGTCACCAAAATCGAGAGTTGACGTCATTGGCATTTGTATTGCATGTCAGCTAAACATGCTGATTCTACCTTGATACTGTTTTCGGTTATTGCAAAACAATAGGCATTGTTTTTTACATTACATACGGTCAGCACTTTTGTGTATCAATTAGTCCAACGTCCGTGCTCCGCTACAGATGCAAGATGATTCTGTAGAATTCTCTTTGTTTGAACTGTACACACCGCTTATTAGCGTATAAAAGATATGATCAATAATACACATGATACTATTCATTGTGTGTTTTTGATACAAAATGTCAAAAAACAATACAATTACTTGTTTATTTAAAGCAATAAGGAAACAGCCATCACAGCAAGCCGAGCTCCCTGCACCGCTTCTTTTCAGGACTGAGCTCCGTGACATGTAATGCTAAAGAGAGGCTTTAGTCTTTATAAATTTGTCCAATACTTTTATCATTATACACTGGGCATGCTTTCAATGTAATTTTAATTAATTTACGACGTGATGATGTTTTAGCAGAAAACAGCCATTCCTCGCAGTCTTAAAGCATTTGTATCTGACAGTAGGTTTGTTAGCTGCCAAAACAGAAGTAAAAAAAAATTTAGAATAATAGATTTGCAGAAAAAAATACCAAGAACTCCCAGAATACTTGGAAAGTTGGAAAATATACCCTTTGGGTTACAGATGATTCTCTTTTTTTCTGCTTTGTCTGATTCCTTATTTTTTGTTTTCAGCTGGAGAGTTCATTTCTTTTAATGTAGAAGAACCAGGAACTTCTGGTGCCTGAAATACTTCTTCCTCAAGTGTAAGTCATTTTTCAACTGCATAACCTTCCTTTTTATCCGTCACATCATTTTATAAAAACATTCAATAATTAGCAAAAATGAAAAACAGGAGCGGAATATTGAACCAAATAAGAAAAAAGGTATATATTGAATTGACCAGATGATATGCAGCAACCCCTGTTTTCATTGGCTCTTCGAAAGGCATGTTGAAAATAAGTATATGAACAGCTACATGACTGTTCAACAAATGTTCACAAGAATATAAATTCAGCAGACAAAAAGCTCAAATATATTGTGTGTAGTATGTAGAGAACCAGCAGTGAAAATAAAAAGCATCATGACATTTTCCTGGTGGAACTAACTGCAAAAAAACAAATTCGTACCGTGGCTTCTCTGAATCTGATGACAGATCATGCAACCTGCACTACGATCCTTAATTTTGCAATCAACCAAACTCCATAAAATGAAGGATAACTTCAATAGTTCTAAGATAGTGTTTACTTGCTATCCAGAAAACTATGTGACTGAATTATTGTTAATTTCGAGTTAGCAGAAGTGTGGCAATCAGAATACTTAGCTTAATACTCAGTGTGCTCAACTTCTGCAAAAATGTCAAAGAGAGTTGAAGAACCAGTGAGTTACTCAAATGTCGCAATTCATCTCATAAAAGAGTACAAACCTGTGCAGAAGGGGCAGACTATAGATCAGGTTGAGCATCGGTATGAAAAAAACATTTTTATGCAGTATTACAAACAGAGCATGGGCATATTGGTCTGTGCATCGTTGTAACATACTGGAAAGGAGCAGAACAATAGTATGGTCACAAGAAATGCAACAAATCAGTCAAGGTGCAGTAGGCAAGGCACATCAGAAACCCATCATCAGCAAAAATGTTACCTTTTGAGTTCACCATATATAACAGCTTCAATAATCACAGTAGCAGGAAACACGTTATTCATCCTAATAAGTGAGTATGCAATTTAACTCTTTTCCTTGCTTGTTTACCTCTCTCACTCCCTTCCTGTAAGAGATCATGGCTCCATGCAGTCCACTGAGTAACTTGTGAGTAGTAGTAGTCACTACATCTGCATAATCGAAAGGAGATGGAATAATACCAGCCACGACAAGCCCACTGATATGTGCTATGTCTGCTAGAAGTATTACCTTCTGCTTGTTACAAATCTGTCAAACGAATAGCAAGATGGAATTGTTCATCTGACTATAAAAGAAGCGGTTCAATTTTTCAATGCCAAGATTCTGCAAACATAAATGAGAATTCTGGAACTACACCATAAACAATTGCTCCACAAAACCTCCATTAAAACGCCGAACCTTCTGCAAACATAAATCAGAATTCCGGCACTACACCAAAAACAATTGCTCCACAAAACCTCAATTAAAACGCCAAACCATGTAATCCTCAGATCGAAATAGCTCCAGCACGCACCTGAAAAGAAAATCGAAAGAGACCCAAAGGAAACCAGAATTAGAACTCCCATGTCATCCAAATCCCTAACCAATTAGCACATATAGACCTTCCAAACGATCCCAAGTCACGCAGAAAAGTAGAGGCAAAGTCCTCTGCACTTTCCGTCGTTTCCGGCTAATGCATACTTACCTTGAAATGAAGCGGCTTGCCACTAGAGGCACCGGCACCTTTCTCTGTGGTCCAGAGCGCGTGGAAGTTCCCTGCCTGGTAGTCCAAGTGGAAGGAGCGTGGAAGGAGCTTCTTGAGGTGTGGTGGTGGAGGCCTTCTTAGATTACCTTGCGGTGCAAGCGAAGTGACCGGTGTGGGCTGGCCATGGGCTCCCATCACTGGCACGCCGCGTGCGGGCGCCATCGGCCGCTCCCCATTTCTTGGCTGGCTGGCGGAGCCGGAGCAAGGCTTAGGCGGCCTGATGGAATAAGTCTAGTGCAGGCGTTTTATGCTTTGTGCTTTACGCTTTTCGCTTTAGCATCTTAGATTAGCTTTTCAGCTTTATGCTTTAGCATCTTAGACTAGCTTTTCAGCTTTTCGCTTTAGCATCTTAGCATATGCTTCGCTGCCCACCAAGCCTATATATATGTATCCTCAACCCCTTAGGTTGGTCATGGCATTGTAGTGAGTAAGAAACATGGAGAGAGTTACCCCCAACACTGAGTGTCATCCAACACAATGCGAGTGTTGCGCCTAACACGGCCGAGGTGGTGCTGCTCCAGGGCGTGGGGCGGGCAACAGCAGGCCGGGACGCATGGGCGGTGAGCAAGGTGAGGACCTGCCGCTTGCTAGGGGCGGCGGGGATGGGGGCTGCGCAAGGGAGCAGATGCGCGCGACAGGGGGCTGGTGCGTGGTAACCGTTAGATGGAGATCGAACGGCTAAAATCTCGTCCTAGCAGAAAAGCCATCACCACCAAATCACTCTTTTATAGTAGAGATTTTAGTTTATCTCCATTGTTAATGTCAATATGCCATTTTGTGGGCCATGTTGATTTTTCATTTAAGAAGAAAATGTTTTGCAGGCTGTGATGGCGCTGGCAGTTTTTTTCATGTTCATTACATTTAATTCTTTTACTAACTGTTTATATTATACTGTAGTATTCATTGATTGCATGTGCTATCAAAAATTGAGAATTGACATCATTGACATTAATGTCACCTCAAAATGATTTTTGGTTCTACCTTGATGCTGTTTTCAGTTATGGCAGAACAATAACCATGTTTTTTCAATTGTTATGTTCATCATTTTTGTGTATCAATTACAGCTTTCTTTGAATAAATTAAAGAACATAGATTATCGATATATTGTTGCTTTGCAGACCGGTTTCTTATATCTTCACTATTTTTGAGTCCTAAAGATTCCGTGAACCTGCTGCGAGCCCTATTTTGAAGGATGGTGAGGAACATGGTTCTTTTACTATATTTCTTGCAACTATTTTTCTTTTAAGCATTTCTTGCTCTATTTTACTTTTGAGCTTAGATGAATTGCTTCCTGTTTAGCCATTATAAGCTATTATTCTATTTTATCTGTTACTGCCCATTATTATTATAGCTCTGAAGAGTATCACTGATCCCTCTTATTCATCTGAGTTTGTTCATCGTTGTGTTTCCTAAGATATAGAGCTGTGGCTTCAATGGAATCAATAATGTTATTTTTTCCCTTAACTTTCTAACCAGTGTTGTTAATTTTAGCCCATAAATCCTTAGATATTTCTTATAGAAGTTGCGAGTAATCTACCTAAGATCTGAGTAACATGTTTTCCTTTGAAAAAAATACCTTACGTTTATTTATCTACACTTGATATATTAGTTCTTTTTGTTCTATTACACAGGCTGTGATCAGATAGGCGACTACTTCACATGCTACACTGGACCTAGACAAGAAGTATTAAGCAACAACTTAAGCAATTGAAGAAACCTGAAAAGACAATGTATATGTTGCAACAAGAACTTAGCGGGAATCTTGAACCAGGTATGATACCTGCTCATATCATTCTCATGTGATGTACCTGAATTCATTCATGTTCTGTGGGATTTTTCATTTTGGTCAGCGGAAGTGGAAGCCTTACGGAGTTCAATTGCTGGAGCGAGATGTATCAGTGACAAAGGTAATGTTTGAAACTTACTCCAAAGTGCCGGTGCATATGTGAATTCCAAGAATTTCAGGCGATTGGAGCCAGCTTCAATTTTCATGACGATCAGCAGAACTGATTACCTTTCCAGTCCTTTTTTTCAGTCTGTAAAGCGTGAAGCTAATTGGGTAGCTCATTTGAATGCAAAGGAAGTAGCACGGTATAAAGCAGGATTTGTTTTGCATAATTCGCATGGATTTCTGTTGCAAAACTTGCAACATCATTGTAATTCCTTTTCTTAATCAAATGAAATTAGGAAGATTCTTAAATTCCCAGCATTAAGAAGCTGTTCATTCTCTGTGCAAGATAAATTGTGTCCTTACTTTAACGAATTTGATTGCATGAACCAGGAGATAAGGAATTTGATTGAATGAAACAGTTTGGACCAGAGAGTTTAGGATTTTTATTGGATGAACAAGTGTATTAGCTGGAAACAAACCTCACGTTTTTCAGTCCTACTGTTCTTATTGCTAGGAAATTTTCTAAGCCATATTGAACAATTTTCTTATATACCTGACCTATGAGATGAACCTTCTATTTTCTGTGGATGAATTGTAGTGATTACAAACTTGAGATAGATGGCCATGTCAGTTACATTTTTATCCCCTTTTTTGTAGGCTTATTCATGCTTGCAGATCATCAACGGAGGATGCAACTGTGAACATGATAATTGGTGGTACATCAAAGGACTCACTGCTAAGAAACCTTCCGAAGAAAATCAGTGTTTATAATGTCGCAGGTATGAATGTGGCCATCAATGACCCACTCTTCAAAAGTTCCTTTATTCAGTTTGATATATAATCTAACAGCACTTATTTTTATTGTCTTTCTGATATTTTATTTCCATTTCATTTATTTCTGCCATCAATTCTTGTGTCTTTGAAGAAGCCACTCCAAGGACTAGCACCCTCCTTCATGCCTTCAGTGAGGAACATTATTTGTGGTGTTTAGCTGGTATGGGCCTGTTTGCTTTGCACCCACAACGCGCCACGCCAAAGTTTCGGTGGCGCCAAGCTTTTTGGCAGCTGTTTGCTTGATTGGCACGCCAAAACAAAATTAACAGGGACGCCACACTTTCCTTCACATTTTGCCGCCGAAATTCTGGCGCCGGATTTTGCCTCCGCAACTTTGGCGTCGCCGCAACGACGGTACGGCAAAGTATGGCCATATGCAAACAGGCCCTTAGGCACCAACAGTTTTTATTTAGTCAACTTGAAGCATGTTAGTAGAAAATGACAGGGTGGCTACAAGCACTTCATTTGTTGCCGAAATTAACCCCACATTTTGAAGGCGCAGGTCTTTTGGAGACAAACCTATACATATGGCATAGTTTTATTTTTCACAAATATATATGTAATAGTTACTTAAAAGAGGAATTGTTAGTTACTGCTGTTGTGTAGACTCTTAGTGAAATGTACGTTGACCTACAAGTTAAAAAGACTCTTGAACTGTGTTTGTGTTCTTGAAGTTCAGGCTAATGTATTTACTTCTTACATGGCTATGTAATATTAATAGTGCCCACGGCACCGGAAAATTATCATCTCGTCAACATAATATCCAAACTTAGTAATTGATACATATACTTCTGTTGGGTTGTTTGCACAAATTTTCAGCAGTTAAGATCAAACTATACGGTTGTATCTATTTTTCTTGCAGCACAATTTCATATTTTCGTAGTATCTTTACTGTCCGCGGCAATTGCCGCGGGTCAGTCAACTAGTTGTAAATAGACATCAGATTTATAGAGGAGACAGGAGACTGTCACATCCAGACAGGCCAGGTTTTACTAACCACACTGACAATAGAAACAAAGGGTCCCAGACCGGACGGAAGAGATGAAAACTCCAGGGCGATCGAAATAATTTCTGCCAGCGTTCTCCAAGGTATCTGTTCATCTTTTCTGCCATATACACTCCTGAATTTGCACAGGCAAACCAACTCAATCAGAAAGGGACCAAATGAAACTGTAAGTGGGCTCAACTGCTCAAGGCTTTCCAAGGTATCTCCAGCATGAAATCCATATCGCCACTGATTAAACATATTTTCTCCCAAATCAGAAGAATATATTACCTGAACAGCCTCAATGCTTTCTACGATGACAGTAAAAATGTATATGGATTCAAAGACACATTTCTTCATGTTCCCTGGCAACTCAAAATGAATCACGCTTGTGATGAGTAAGGGATATTTTCTTTTGTTTAAGCGAGTGAAATATGAAAACAATGTCATCACTAAATTTTGAAGCCTATTAGTAGATGTCCCTCTGTTTTAAAATTGTTATCATCCTATTCAAAATTCGAACCACCCACCGACGACAGCACTGTCATACTCCCTTTGGAATACTCTCTTCGTTTCAAATTATGAGTCACTTTGACTTCTTAAAATTTTCACTTGCAAACTTTCTCTTTCTAGTTCATCTTTATTTTATCTTTCTTTTTCTCATTTTTAAAATATTTTTTTTATTCTCGTGCTCGAATCAAAATAACTTATGAAAAAAGACATTGAGTGTACCTTACAGATCTATTTGAAAACATAAGTTTCACATTGAAAAAAAACACAGTAAACAAAAGAAATTTTTTTACTGGGCTAACTTTTTAAATTTGATACATGTCATTATAATTCTATAAACTTTAAAATATGTCATTGATGTGTCAATGACAGATGAGTGTTAATGATAAATAAAATTGTGCAAGTGAATAACATATAAGTCTGAATGATATATTTTAAATTTCACAAAATTTTAATAGCTTGTATCGAATTAATCCTTCTCAATTACGGTCCTGCTCGTGCACCTTTGACCCATCAATTTGCAAAATCCAAATGCAGGAGAATCGCAGATCGATCCAACGGTCAACCGCTTTCCCCCACAATCGCGAACAACCACGGCTCTGCCTGTCGGTCCTTTAACCCTCTCATTCCTACACCGCGATGCGATAATTAACAGCAAATCGCTTCGTCGTCTTCCAGCCCCTTCCACTTCCTCAGCCATGGCGGCGGCGAGCTGGATCCGGCCGCCGCGCGCAGCCCTCCTCCTCCTGCTACTCCTCGCCGCCAGCTTCGCTCTTTCCCTGGCCGCCAACTTCGAGGGCTTCGACTCCGACGAGCTCCCGTCCGCCGCCGCCGGCTTTGACACCGACGACGAAGAGGGTGTCGACGTCGACCTCCCGCCGCCGCCTCCGATCTCGCTCTCCACCTCCGCGCCCTCGCCTCCGGTCACGTCGACCACGCCGAACCCTAATCCCGCCACGCCCGCGCCGCCGAAGCCCTCTCCCGCGTTCGATCTCTGGGACGAGGACGAGTTCGAGGGCATCCCCGTTCCGGAAGCGGGCTCCTCCTCCGAGTCCGCCGCGCCGGCCGAGGCCGGACCGTCGGACCCCTCCGCGGAAGCGGCGACCGAGGCGGCGCCGGCCGCTCTCAGGACGCGGGCGGAGCTCCTCCGCGCCTACTCCATCGAGATCGCCTGCGTCAGCTTCCTGATCTGCTTCGCGCTCAACTACTTCACGGGGAAGAAGCAGAACGAGGCGATCGCGCTCGCCTGGGCCACCAAGTTCGCCACCAGGGACTCCATCTTCGACAAGAACTTCAGCCTGCTCGGCACCGGAGACGGCAAGGACACGCCGCTTCTGCTCAAGGAGGGCCAGGATGTGTTCAAGTTCTATGCCAGCGGGAGGCGGTTCTGCCAGGGGATGCTCGCCACCATGGAGATGCGTGCTCGGCACGACCTGCTGTCCAAGTTGACGGAGCTCGTTTTCCCCAAGAAGGACAAGATCACCTTCGAGGTGGTGATGAACGACGAAGCAATGGACCACGTGGTCCTGGCAGTGGCCAGGAAGAAGGCAGCCAAGACGATGCAAAAGGAGGAGAGGGATCTGCAGAGGTTTGCAAGTGTTCTCACTTCGGCACCAGCTGGGAGGAAGTGGGTTGCTGAAGAGCTTGCTGTGGTGGCTGAGTCAAAGGAAGTTGCTGGAGATATGATAACTGAGGCTGTGCTGGATCAGGTGAGGACTTTCGTTGCTTACTTTGATTTCAAATTTTGGTTTTGGATCAATTCAATAAATGTTGCCTTTGGATACGATGGTTTTAAATTGGATATGTCATAAATATGCTGCTGACATTGATCATAATGATTTTGATTCGTTTAATTTCTTTGTTACGGATCCATAATAACTTTTGAACTTTAAACAAGTTCTGTAGCTTCAAGGCAAGCTTCTTCTCATTTCCCTTATCAACTGACTACCTAGTGCCTAGTTCGTGCTGAGTACTATTACTGATTTATTAGGCTGAATGAACTAATGTGAATATGCGTAGCGATCCGGTTAATGGGGCTTATAAGGACCAGCTCTCTGCCTTCTTCCCCAATGTCAAGCTTTCATGTGCTTTTGTGAAAACCCTTCGAAGAAAAGTGATCTTGAGTGATGAGACCAGTAGTGAGATTGAAATCTTGTTTTGACATAGCATCACGATTTTCTTTTCTTGAGCTATGCTGTTATATGCAAACTTTGGATTCAGTTGAAATGTGTAGTTTTGTACTTTTGCTTGGATTTAAATGATATTTATGATTTGATTTGCAACATGAGCTGAGTGTGTTTCTTTTAAGGACAAAGGAGAACTGATGTCAATTGGATTTACACCGCTGCTATTACACATTGGTAGCTTTTTGTTTGTATTAGGTGAGGTATCATCAAGGCTGGAAATGATAGCCACATGAGATTTTATTGATGCTGATGTATAGCGCCATGCTGATAAACTACATTTTATTGATTTTGCTTGTGGTTTGCTTGTCTTGCATAATATCTTTGCTTCATACTGTGCTATCTTTTTGAAATTCATGATAGCCTGATTTCAACAGAGAAACAGCGTCCAGAATACTTCTTTCCATTATTAAGTTCATTCATGCTAGTAAATTTTCACGATTGAAGTAGCATTAGGTTTACTGCATTGAGAAGAATTGATAGAATATTTTGGCTTTGTCAATGCCCCACTTAACTATCACGGAATCTTTCATGAGCTGAACTACCAGTATATTATTGTGTTTTAGGTTTAGTATGGTAGAAAGAAAATCAGGCTTTTAACTGATGAGTTATGAACCGTTTCCTGGAGTTTCATATTAATCTTGTGTAGGATTTTAATAATGGACTAATTAAGGCCAATAGTAAGCTAGATGTTTGGAGTTGGATCTTGGGCCTAAGTGACTTGTTGATAATCTGGCATTTCATTTTACCTTATGTTCAATATACATACATACTGTGCTACTGTGCTTCTAATAATCTGTTGTCTTTAGGTCCTCGGTGAGAAAGCATTCGAGAAGTTGGGAAAGTGGTTCATTTCGCTTCATTTTTCAGACCAATTGGTAGGCTCCTATAAGAAGGTCCTCATGTTCAAATTTGTACTGCCTGATGCAAACAACATGTCTGAGATGACAAGATTAGTTGCTCTTATCCCATACTACATCGATTTGGTTGGGCGTTATAAGCTCAGCTCCCATGTAAGGCCTCCCCTCCTCTGTTAGTTCGCTATCATTTCTTGATTATACTGTCTAATCGTACCCATCCATGCTAATGTCAGGCCCAGTCAAAAACTGAAACAGCAAGAACAAAAGCTGCTCAGGAGGCTTTCAAGGAGCTTCAGAGTGCTAGGCAAGAGGTGCTCCAAAGGAAAAAGGCTGAAAAGAAGAAGCTTATGGAGGAGGCAGAAGCCAAATTAAGCGCAGAAGCACTCCGGAAGAAAGGGGAGAAAGAAAGAGCTCGTCAGATGAAGAAGTCAGGCCCCAAAGTGAAAATGCTCCGTTCTTAATAGGGCAGGAATTCATCACAGCTTGGTCTTTGCTATTCACTTGCTGATTAGCCGATAGCTGTATACCAGACTCTTATTTATACTCCGATTTTGGGATATCAAGTTTCTCTGATATGGTAAAATGAGAAAAGGATCGAGGAGAAAAAGAACACTCACTGGGGATTAGGGCTTTGTCAGGAGGTTTGAAATGCTCATTTGTTCCCCAAGCTGGATCCGTGGCAGAAAGATCTCCAGGCCGGTTTGTCCCACGGTAGTTCAGTTACTTCCTCAGGATTGGTTTAGCAACAACTCTGTTGTAAGAAAACTAGAACTTACATGTTCGCTGTGCAGTATGTTGATAGAGTGGTGACCTTAAATTGGATTATACGTTTTCATATTTGAGCAAATTATCTGGGCAGCGTGGAGACTCCTGATGCTGTGTACAATCTGAAATTCGTTAATCTTGTTATGTGCTGGGTTTTCGTGGTGCCAAGAAAACATGCAGAAATCGTTCTACGTTGCAGTATCTGATCGCTCCAGTGAACAACTAGCCAACCTTCGCTGGTAGCCATCTGACTGCAGAAGAACAAAAAGTTTGCTGATGCGCTAGAGTTCAATTCAGCTCATCCAGTAGAATTTGCCGAAACGAGTTTACAAAACCATCCCATTCTCGGCACCAATTCCAACCAGTCCGGCGACGACCACCAACTGTGCCAACCTTTCCCTTACCAAGCTGCGCTAAAGCCCACCTTGCAGCAACGCGCCACCAGCCAAGAAGGCCAGAACAACAGCTCCCATGTCTCATCCACCTCCCTCTCCACCCCCTCAACATCCCCGTCCTACACTATCCCTGCCAAATCCCCCGGCATAGGTAAAAGAAAGCCGAAAAGTTCGTCAGCAACAATCCAAACATTGCTCATGAAAGGTAACATAGCACTTGGGGTCTTTAACTGACAAGTATTGATATACAACATGGACTGCCACATGTCTACTACGAAAATGTACATCAAGTGAAGGAATTGCCGGCGATATAAGTAGAGACCAACAAAGCAACTGATAAACATTATTCTAGTTTGTGACAATTATTTCATCAAAGTTCCAGTCTCTAACAAGGTCCCTGGACACAGCACGGCTGCGTTGAAGGCGCGGCGTGCCCTCTGCACCTTGACTAGATACCATGGGTGGAAACGGTGTCACCTTTGATGTACCAACACTAGTAGAAGTTCCAGTTGGTGTCACTCTTCGAGCTAAGCAGGCAACGGCAGTTCCACATCGATTCTCCTCCTCTGAACTTGATACAGAGTAGCTTCTAAGAGAGTGTGAGGGGCTGTTCATGCCATGGCATACAAGACAAGCGAGGCTCATGTTGTCTGGCTCAAATGTCAGCTACTACTGCAAGGGAATAAGCAATAGTAGGGAAATATTTTTACAATAAAATATAGGAGATTTCAAATGGCCATGCTTCAATGCATGTAGAGTGTAGACGAAACCAGCATCAATCAATCAATCCCATGTCCCAACAAAATCTACACCATGAGGGCTTGCTTGTTTGGGCTGGAGCTTTTGAACTTTTAGAAAATCTGGCTACTGGAATATGGATGTTGACTTTTTGTATATGTTTTTAGCTTCTCTGCACACCAAAAGCTAAAAAAGAGTTCAGTGATGATGTATGAAAGAAAAATATGACGTGTGCTTCATTTTTATTACTCTGCTTAATAAAACTGGCTGACATGTCACTAGATAATAGACAGCAGCAAATAGGCATCAAGATGCAAAGAAGTTTTCTGGTGCACAGCAGCATTGGTTCCAATAGCATCTGTTCCATTATGGAAAAATTACAGTCCACGGCATCCATAGTAACACTACCTATGTAGGCAGATTTATGCCCCGGGATCAAACTTTGTAGGCAGGGAGCAGCATTTGCAAAGAAAACACCAAAACCCAAATAAAAGGAAATACACATATAATCTGACCATGTTGACGCTGACAAGTGCTGAAGTCACATATACGACTTTGCCATGCCAGACAATTTTAAGCTACGCTAAGGATATCAGCACAAAAAAAAAATCTCTCATATAAAGGCATAAAGCGCTGCTGAAGTGTTAGCAACTGAAACAAATAGGATTAATTTGATACATGCCATTACAATTTTGTGAAATTTAAAATGTGCCATTCGAGCTCACATATTATTCACTTGCAGTGCTCGATCTGTCATTGACACTATATTTCAAAGTTTACAAAATTGTAATGACATGTATCAAATTAAAATAGCACTGCTAGATTAGAAAAACACCTAAGAACAGAAGCCGACCGACCAATTTGGCGAGGTGAGGTAGTGCTAGGGCAGCCTCCAGACCTACTAACCCACGGATGAAATCTTCCCGTCCCCGTTCCTGCCCACAGCCTAAATTTTCCCATTCTTGCCCTCGCGCAGATATCAACGGGCCCCCCATCCCCGCTACATCCAGCCTAAATATCAACTACGAAAGGAGGAGGAGGGCTATACGATTGGGGAGAAGAGCTTACCGTCGAGGCTGTAGGAGAGCCAGCCGTAGGCGGTAGACTTGTGCCCCGTTCTGCCGTGCGCTGGTCACACGAGAGCGAGCTGCTGTAGCTGAGGCCGCAGCGGCCGCCGTGCTTGCTGCGCCGCTGTGGTGCTGCAGGGATCTGAGCTTGGCGGAGGAGCTAGGACATAGGAGGAGAGCCGTGGGCAGCGGGGACGATCCAGAGGTGTGGAATATTGCTGACCAGCCAGGTCGTCCTAAAAGCCGAAGGAAGCCAGCCAAGAGGCCAATCCATTTTTCTTTATATAAAAAAAAACATGCCAAAACTTCAGCGACAATATGAAATTAACAGGATAAAGAAAAAAGAATTAGCATGTAAAAATGAAATACCCCCATAGTTATTTATCACATTTACCATCATGTAATTTTTTCCTTGATTTCGCTCTCTGTTCAATTTTACTGTCCATCAAAATCAGATAGGTAATCTCGACGGCTAGATTTCATACAACATGTAAAGCTTTCAAGTGCATTCTCACTCCACATAAGACTAATCTTTTATCAGTTCAATGTTTTGTCGAATTAAATTAGTTTACTAATTATTGTCCTAACATCTAAGTCAAAAGAATTAAAGAGGATTGTATTTATGTTCAAAAATAGGGCCACTATGATATACTCCCTCCGTTCTTTATTTCTAACCTCAACTTTGATCATTAGTTTTATTCAAAAACTTAGTTCAAATACGTAAAATTTTAAATTGTGATTCAAATAATTCTAATGATAAATCAAATTATAATAAAAATATATAATATTTATAAAAAAATTGAATAAAATAAATGATCAAAATTAATGTTAGAAATCAACGGCGACGTCAATTTAAAAACAGAAGAAATAACAAGGTAGAAACTTGAAAGGGAGGGGAAAACTTTGATCGGTGAATTAGACCGAGAGCATGTTGGTCCATGGAGAGCTCGCTCTAATTTGTAGAAACGGTTATTAAGACGCTCATGAAAGGGATGTCATGCTGCTGATAGGTGAAATGGTAGAGGGCATGCCCATCTTCTAACTCACTTATCAATGGTGGGATATCCATTTGATGAGCGTTAGAGGAACTCTGCTTTCTAAACTTCTAACCTTCTAGGATCGTTTCGAGATAACACAGCTAACGAATATGCTATTCTTGCATCATCAACCTGCCGATAAGGCCCATTTTGAAATGTAGAAAAAATTTCTATTTCCTATATTTTTATTGTGATATTAAACTTTTTTTTTTTTTTGTCTCTGTGTGATTCTTGTGGATTTTCTAGTTTCACAATGCGAGAGAATACTAGAAATGAGCATATGCTGTATTACTCAGTGTTAATTTTTTTTAGAGATTTGTTTACAGAGTACTATGGAGTTAAAAATCCTTATTTGTAGGATACTAGTATTACTTTTTAATTATCTGTATGACACCAATAGTGTCCTACGCATAGGATGTTTTTAACCCTGTGTGGTGTAGATAAATTTTCTCTTTCTTCTAGCTAGCCTGTACCTTTAAGCAACGTTCACCATGATTGCTATTACGTGTCGATCAGCACACACAAATTCTTCAGTAAGAGTTGGCACTTCGAGTTTTCAACTACGTGCGGACAGTATATTGGGAGCGGCCGAGCGGGGCGCACTTGGCATTATGCCAGGTTCAGAGAGCGCCCGCTCTCTAGTCCCAAGCAGACGACGACTGCATCGACAGCTCCAGTACGTGAAAACAGCCGCAGGCACACAAGACACCAATCCGTGTGGTGCCTACGTGTTGGCATGCATTCCTTCGTCTTCATGAGATGACCATGGCCATGGCGATTTCGCTGACTCCTGCGACCAGTTCTTACTGGGCGATGCCATAGACATGCAACAAGCTCACAAGGCACCCCGGGGTTACGCCCACAAGCTTCTTCATCAGCCGTGCGTAGTGCCAGGAGTAATTTGCCACGGGGACGCCGCGCGCATGCGCACGGAAGGAAGTCGAGTTCTTCGCTCTCGTTCGATCGTGCTTACATACTGAATTGGTTCATTTTCGTTCAGATACGTGTGATCGAGGAAGCCTTTTTCCCCCGGCCCCAAGTGTAATCAAAGGGGTGGAGATATATACTGCAGGTAGCAAAAGCACACGCATAGATGCATATACAGGATAGATGGCTTGTCTTAACCGTAGGTATGTACGTAGACAGGTAGAGTAGCACTCCTATATACGTGACTCATGGTCTCTCGGTCGGCAAGCTGACGGTTCAGTGCGGGCCCGCCGTCGGCGCCGGAATCGATCGCGGGATCACGGGCACTTGTGCCTGCCGTTCTTGGTGGTCATGTTGGCGTAGCAGGGGCAGACGTTCTCGTTGCCGGAGGTGCCCGGCGGGACGCACCCGCAGCGCTGGCAGCAGGTGTTGCACGCCCTCAGGCACCGGTTGGGACGCCCCGCCTTGCTGCAGCGGTACCCGCAGCTCGCCCTGCAGTCTGCACCCGAACGTACCAAAGATATCCCCGAGTGTTTAGTGGTTGTTTCGTTTGCCATACTGATCGATCGGCGAGCATGCTGCTGTGCAGTAAACTAGTATAAATAATCTAACTATGGGAGGCGTGCACTTACCGATGCCGTGGGGGTGGGGTTCCGCTTGGGCCGAGGCGGTCTGCACAGAGCAAGAAGGAAACAGCACACGAAGCGGTTAATTAGCTGAGACTTAACTTGAACGGAGGAATTGGCTTTTAGGCTAAGGAATACCGTGTCGATTTGTGACCTCACCTGGACGAGGAGCAGGAGGACGACAACGAGCGAGACGGTGAACAGCATCCCGAGCCTGGCCATGGCGTCGATTGTCGATCGAGGCGCGGGGTTCTCTCTCACTCTCTCTCGCTGCTTCAGTGCTTGCGCGTCAGAGAGAGTAGACGATGGCTGGCAGAGCCAGAGTCCGATTGTCCAAGGAGGAGGAGCTACGCGCGAGGACGTCCGTTTTATAGGCCGGCGCGCGCCGGTGGGGCAGGAGAACGAACGAACGCCGCCGGCATTTGGTGGCGCACAAGCCAGTCTCGACATGAGCCCGGCGTGCCGCGCCCTCGGCGGTTACCTTACGTGTTGTCGGCTCCCTCTCGCTCTCTCTGCGCGGACTTTACACGCAGCTCTTGCGGAGACAGCTGCCGGCCCTAATCCGTGTCTCGCCCACTCACACGCACTCGCTTGAGTGACGGCGACGCCACACATGACACACTTGGTAAGCGACGAGGCCAGCACCGTGTCCGCTGGTCGTTTCCACCGGTGGTAACCAGCGCGGGTTTCGCCTGGCTCGCGAGAAAGGGTGGTGACCGCGCCCAGTGCGAGCTTCGACAGCGAAGCGTCGCCGCGTCGTTACCTGGAGACGGGGCGATCGGTGCGCGCACGCATGCTCTGTTGAGTCTACCTGCCGAGATGTGCTTCGACGGGGGAACGTAACAGGAAGTGGACATCCTTGTTCGATAGGGAAACATCCTCGGAAACATGCTTGCGTGCCGGGTGCTAACTATACTCTCCTGTGTGCCCGGCTAGACTTTCGTGCGAACGAAGAAACTACATGTGGACAGCGTACCTAAGATTTTATGAAGAGTATACAATTTTTTTTACAGCTGTACGAACAAAGACAACAACAAATATAATAACAATGTCAGTCCCTAAAAGCTAGAAGAGAATAAAAACTGAGCAAACTATAGAGCATTTATCTTTACATCTGAAATGACTGAAAAACAATCTCATACTATTAAACTTTAGTCTAGTTTACTTAGGTCTAAAAAAACATAGAGTCTAAATAAAGTCTAACTCGTAAATGCATTATAAACTCAGAATCGTAAGAGAGAGAGAAATATTTCAAAAAACATCAAATATTCTATCACTACAGACCAAAAATTCTATCTTTTTATCAAGTATTCCGCCATTTTGTGATAGGCCGCCCTATAAAAAAGATGATCCATCGATCACAGAATCTTATCGAGTGTCACTCGACGAAGCGAAGACTAACAGTACAACTCAGGCACGATAAAATATGCTACAAACTGTTGCTTAAGTTTATAAAACTAAGATTTTTGAAAACGCGGAAGTGAGAATCTGAATTAGAGTCTCCTAGAGACTATACACAAGATGCCATCGAGCCCATACGATGCATTTTCTAGCAGCACACAAACAGCAGCGCGGCGAGCAGGGTTTCTAACAGACATAGCCACCCTTGAGGTTGCTTCTGCCAGTTAGTTCAGAGGGGGAAGAGAGAAATCACCTGCACACAAAAGCACAGAGAGCGAAGCCCTGAGCATTCAAATGCTCAACAAGTTTTATCCGTCAACCCGTCAATGTGGCCAACTACCGCCGACTCCAAGTATATGATGAGCCTGACTCACATGTGATAGTCATTGACAAAACCAGGGCTAATATAGTGAGTCCTCATAGGTAAGTTTTTAGCGGTAAATTAAGTTAATGAAAGGTAAATTTAATTTACACTATAAAACTATATCAAACATGATTGCCAAGCAATCACTATAAACTAAGCAAACTATCCATATTATTATTGTTGTTGTTGTTGTTGTTGTTGTTGTTAGTAGTAGTAGTTATGTTTTTAATACGATGTCACTCAGTGAACAAGCGGTACTCGTTACTGTGAGCGGCAGCGATTATAATCGATTTACACCAACCGAAAAACTCGAAATACATGACACGTACACACTTTTCGGAAGCCGTACGTGGCAACCTTTTACAACAATACCATAGGGCCGGTCCGATGCCTACTTCTTTCGAGAACATAGTCCTCCATGCGACCACTACGCAGCACATGTCTATGTTTCGATCCAAGTCTCTCCTCCACTCACCGACCAAAGAGGAGTAGAGTTACGTCCAACCACTACGGATATTGAGCTACATCGGTTTTTTGGGCCCATAATTCCAGTATGTGTTCGATACGTTCAAACTTGTTCATCAGAGCCACACTCGAATCGGTCCTTAACGACAGAGACGGGGCTACCACCGCGAAGGCTCAGTCTTCTCAAACCCACCTATACACTGTCTCCGTCCGGTTTCAAGTTAATTAATGTGTGGCAAACTTATAGCTCGCGAGTGACTTTCCATTCACTCGACTTCTATAGCTCGCGAGTGACTATTCATTCACTCGACTTTTATAGCTGACGAGTGACTATCCCTTCACTCGACTTCTATAGCTCGCGAGTTACTTGATACACTTAATCGAGTAAGTAGCACTATCATGTATTCTAGAATTCCAAACAACTCTTATAACTTAATGCACAGTACATTAACTATACAATATATAGTGACAAAATAAAAGGATTTAAAATGGAGTTAATGCACTGGGGCTTGCCTAGGCTTTGCTCACAGTTAGCTTCCTCGGCGAAAGGAATGTCTTCAAGCTCCTCCTCAGATGGATCGGGTTCTAAACATCACATGATATGCAAAGCACTGAATTATGCTGATTTTAAATGTCAAAAATTTGAGTTTAACTCACATGCGATGATGGTTTCTTATTTTCAAAAGAAACACTAGTAAATTTGGTTACAAAACTTCTTTAATATGATTTTCAAAAATACAAAACCCACTTTAAGTGGCTCATAAAATCAGAGATGTTTTAAATAAATTTTTGAGAAAATTTCAAGATTTATTTAAATCAAATAGATTTATAATGATTTAGATACCATTTAAACAAAATAATCATTTCATGAAATTATTTTTGAAGGAATTAAATATGAAACTTTTTTTTAAAACATAAGTTTTAACTAATTAAGCAGAAGAGTATATTTTCTAGGATTTATTAAAATCAAATGAATTTATAATGAATTAAATAGTGTTTAAACAAGATATAACCTTTACAAAATTATTTTTGGTGAAGATAAATATGAAACTTTGCAGAACCAAAAAGGGTTTAATTAAATAGACAGGAAAGTGAATTTTTCAAGATTTTATCATGTCAAGGAATAATGATAATGCATTAATAAATTATTGTGTGATCTGAATTTATTAAATTATTTTCATACATGAAATGAATATTGGTTAGCTCCAGAATAGAGTTCTAGCTGAGAGGATTCTACCAAAATTTATTTCACAATTTTACGAGCTATAATGAATTTTCTACAGATTTTGTAAGTTAAACATCATTTCTGATCAATAAATAAATAATTTCGCAAAATAAATAAAATATCCAGCCTCTGGGCCGGAGCCACGCTGAGCCTCAGATTTGGGAAGCATGTGACCGGATGGGCCACGCCAAAATCCCAGCCCATTTGGGAGAAACCACACGGTGGGTCACTGGGATGCCGCACGGGATCCGGCTGCGGTCACAGAGGATCCCGATGGTGCGGGGCAGCAGACCGGCCCGCCCTGGCCAAGGTGGCCGGCACGGCGGCGGCGTGCACCGGAGAGGCAGTCGCCGGTGGCCGAACGTAGGGAGTCGAGGACCAAAATAGCCAGCGCACTTCTGGGAGCTCGATGGCGAGGTCAACAGGGTGGCGTCCTCACGGGAGTGGTGCCGACAGCGAGGAGGCGGCTTGACGCGGCTCTGGCGAGGTTGGGTGCACCGCACGGTCGGCGGAAGTCAACTTGGAAAGCACAGGAAGCTTCACTGCGGGGTGGAGAAGGTTGGCGTTGAGGTTGTCGTCGACGAAGATGGCCGGACAGTGGAGCTCGCCGTCGAGGTGCATGGTTCAGGCGGTCGGCGGCGGTCTACTCCCAAAATTTCTGCGTAAGAATTCCCGGTCGATTAACGAGCTTAGGAGGTGCGCACAGCCATGGACTACCCAAATCAGAAAGGAATCGAAGTATCTTCACCAAGTTCATCGGATTCGGCCGGCGGCGTCCAAGCTTCAAGATTTGGAGAAAAACTCAAATTGGCACTACTCCAGGAGGGAGGAAGCGAGGTGATGAGCTGCGAGGCTCGTCGGAGGAGGAGCGCTGCTGCTCGCAAGGAGTGGGGGCCGGAGACGGCTTGGCCGGGCCGTTCCACGACGATGACCGAGAGGCGACTGGGAGAGAGCGAAAGAATGAGAGGGAGAGCAGAGTGGGGGGCTCGGCCAGGGGAGGAGGTCATGCCTGCGCTGACTACTCGAGGAGGGCACATCGCCTACATCGTGGTGCGCATGCAAGCAAGAGCTGCGAGGGAGCCGGCACCTGGACTCGTGTGGTGGCGGCGAAGGACAGGAGGAGGAGAAAGAAAGAAGAGCAGTGCGGCTGACATGTGGGGTCTGCTTTCTTATTTTTTTTCGATTTTCACTGATTTTTCTACACTGCTTGCTGATTTTCGATAGGAACAACTTTGATTTTGGGTTCAAGTTCAAATTCCAAATAAATTTTATTCTATAAAATTTCGAAAACAGACAAATATTTTGAGAGAAATAATTTATTTGGGCCATTTGACTTTTGAATTTTACAAAAATTTCTAAAATTCAAGCCTTTGCGAGACCTTTCAAGAGAGAATTTTTTTTCACAATATTCCTTTTTAAAAGCTTGAACGCGCATTTTGAAATTTGAATTTGAATTTGAAAATTGAAAATTTACATGACCGGTTTTACTTTTTTTTTTTGAGCTCGGCTCTAAGATTTCAACTTCTGTTCAACTCTCATGATTCCTTTGGTGTTGGCAAAATACGGGATGTCACACATTCAAAATTAAATGTTTCATGTATTTCGATTGAGTATTTCAACAGAACTAAATGTATTTAGTGTCAAAAATCACGGCAGAGCGACAACATCTAATTGAAAAAGGTATTAAATAAAACGGTTAATAGATACCTAAACCGAGTACGTAAACATTAATTTAGATACTTAGGTGCAAAATAACAGTATAAAATAGACTTATATCAATATCTAAAATTTAATTATTGTTATCTCTATCAAATCTGTTATATATATATATATATATTAAGATTATATATATATTTACTATTTAAATATCTATTAAAATTAAAATTTTAATTAACACATGTATTAAGATTAATTTAAATTAAAAAAATTTTAGATATGTCGTGGCATACCTGACCCACCGGCTTGGGACGCCAGTGCCTGTGGAGACCCGAGGGGCATGGTTTGTACGTGCAAGTCAAGCTTGTTACACTCCGCGTTAATTGGGCTGAAGATTGTCAGCGTGATATAAGCTGCTTGTCTGGACAGTGGTTTCAGTTGCGTTTAGACGGAGACTGCTTTTGCTGCCAGTTTCTCCCGGGGAACGGTTTACACCCAAGAGGCAGAGCTGGTCAAGTTCCCATCTTCTCGGTGAAGTTGTCTGCTGTTGCCATCTGATGGGCTTGGAGCAAAGATGTCCGTGAAAGAAAATGGCCTTCGGTTCTGCATTCACCTTCTCACCATACTTGGAACCGTCTTGTGTCCGAAATGGCGCGGATGCGAGCTATCAGGAATCCCCAGCCAATCTGTTCAGTTTGTCTTTGCTGACCACTATGTCTGTATGTAGGCATTAGAGTCGCCCGACCCAATATAGCATGGCCTGTCAAAGGCACGCTGGGTTGGGTAAGCTGTGCCAAGGCGTTCTAATGATCAGGTCACATGCCCAAGGCATGGCCCATCAATGTTCGAACGGTCGGCCTGATCTGCCGGCTGGCACAGTAGAACGGTGGGGGTGGCGCACGTCAGCGTGGTAGCGGTGATGGGTGGGGGCGAGGAGGCGCGGGACGGATGGGGCAGTTAGGGTTTCAAAATAATCGGATTTTTTACTTGTACATACTCATTAAATTTATCACCAGATTGATGAATAAACGAATAAAATAAATATTTTATTTTTAAAAAAATAGATCTCATATATAAATTTACATATTATTTACACTATTCACAACTATTTTACCTACTTCCTTTCACACTATTCACGGGGTTTCAAAAGGATTTATAGAGGTCGATAGTTTTTTGGGCCATTAAATCAAGATATGCCCGTGTTTGAGGTTGGTCTAGGCACAACCCACCTCACTGGGCCATGCCAGCACAGACCGACGCTTCGCCGAGCTGAACTAGGTCCATGTCAGATCAAAATTATCGAGCTTTGTGTCATCCTATTTACAAAATGCTCAGGTATACTGGCCACCAATAATCTCTGGTGACAGATGACAGCAGCACGTCAAGCTGAACCACACCCACCTCGATTACTTCTACTGGCTGCTCTTCGCCGCGAATTTGTTGCAGCTCTATAGCCAATGATATAGCTGGGCATTTGGATCAAATAGGTCGAATTGAGACCCGATTATTTTGGTAGGACTCAAAGACGGCATGACCGGTCCGGTCCATGCTCGAGCTGGCATGGGCCGGTGAGCTGTGTTTGGGTCGGAGGTTCGATAGTTGGCATGGTACAATTTATTTGTGGTTTTATATTAAATATAAGGAATAAGGCTTATTTACTTTTTTATTTGTTTTTGGTCCTTTAATCGAAATACCAGATATTCTCGCTCTCTCAACTATTCAACCCCTTTATTTTTTTTCTCTCGGTTATTTCGATGATGATTTTGTCTGACGTGACGGTTTTGCTGATATGAACCGCTGACGTGGTAGAATCCGCTGACACGAAGATTCGATTTGAACTTGATTTTATTCTAAATTAAAAAATAAATACTTAATGATTTTAAAAAATTATAAAATTTTACAGAAATTTAAATCATTTTACAAGGAATTAATTTTGTTTTGGGACCAATTTCAAAATGGAAACACATTTTATTTTAAAAATTTAGAAAAGAAATAACCGTAAAAAATAATATGTCTTCCGAATTTTGTATAAATAAATCTATTTCGAATTTGGAGATGAATCCAAAACAAAAGTTGTTCCTCATGAAGCGATCTATCATAATTCAAAGTTTCAAATTCATCTAAGTTCGAAAAATCATGTTTTTGAGGCAAAACAGATAACAGTTGCTGAGTCATGTCGCGTTATAAATTTGTATTCCAAATTTTGTATAAATAAATATATTTCGAATTTGGAGATTGTTCCAAAACAAAAGTTGTTCCTCATGAAGATATCTATCATCTTTCAAAGCTCTAAATTCTTCTGAATTCAAAAAGTCATATTTTTGAGGCAAAATAGATAACTGCTGCTGAGTTACGTCCCGTAGTAAATTTGTATTTTGAAATTTGTATAAATAAATCTATTTCGAATTTGGATATGAGTCCAAAACAAAAGTTATTTATTATGAATAGATATATCATTCTCCAAAGTTTCTAACTCATACGAGTTTGTGAAGTTATATTTTTAAAGCAGTAGCCTCTTATTTACCTCAGAACATGACTTCATGAACTCGGCCAAAAACATGATTTTCATGAACTCGGATGAATTTGAAACTTTGATGGATAATAGATCTCTTCATGAAGAACAACTTTTTTTTGCTCATCTCCAAATTAAAAATATATTTATTTATACAAAATTCAAAAGACAAATTTATAACGGGACGTGACTCAGCAGTTATCTGTTTTGCCTCAAAAACATGACTTCTCAAACTCGGATGAATTTGAAACTTTGGAGAATGATAGATATATTCATGAGAAACAAATTTTGTTTTGGGCTCATCTCTAAATTTGAAATAGATTTATTTATACAAAATTCGGAAGACATATTATTTTTATGGTTATTTCTTTTTAAAATTTTTAAAATAAAATATGTTTTGAATTTAAAATTGGTCCGAGAACAAAATTTGTTCCTTGGAAAATGATTTAAATTTTTGCAAAGTTTTATAATTTTTTGAGGTAGTTAAGTATTTGCTTTCTAATTTAGAATACAATCAGTCTAAATTGGATCTCCACATTAGCGGTCCATGTCAGCAAAACCGCTATGTCATCATGCCACGTCGGATAAAATCGCCATCGAAACAATCGAGAGAAAAAAAACGAACGAGTTGAATAGTTGGAAAAGTAAGAATATGTGTTATTTTGGTTGGGGGACGAAAAACGACGGGCGCGATAGTAGGACACATATCCCATCTTGGTTTGGCAAATAACACAGTCTATTTAGGCACGATTTTCGTAACCGGACAGTGCTGTGGATCCGTGGTGCAGCTCGTGATCTGCATCGACACGGCCCGTACAACCCGTCGTGTCTTAACGAACCGTGCCATAACGGATCGTGCTCATAGGTGGGCCAGACCGTGTCGGTCCGAACGGCCCGTTTGCCAGGTACAGCCGACGAGATGTAAAATTGGAGTACTCCGTAAATGGCTCTATCGTCAATCATCAGGCCTACGCCATGGATGGAGTGGAGGCTTTCGTCTTCTATGTGCTTGTTTGCTGCGACGGTAGGACAGACAACCATCTCGTCATCACCACACGGGCCACGGCACACCGCCGAACCAAACGCCTTGTCGTTTTTAGCCTTCCAAACTGCCGCTGTGCAAGAAGAACCGGCGTCAGATCCACAGATCAATCCGGTGAAACGAAGGTCCACGTCGCCTTGCCAAGCTCCGAGCCAGCATAATAAAGCCGCACACAGGACATGCCGCGCCCCCCGCGAGTCCTCCAGTCCTCCCACCGACGCTCACCGCTTCTCGAGTGAATACCGGTAGGAAGAGAAGGAAAGGCGGCTGCCAGTGCCAGGCATGGCGTCGGAGCATTCGGACACTCTCGGCGTCTCGGATCCCCTCCTTCCTCGTCGTGCGCCGCCGTCCCCCGCCGGCGGCTGGAAATCGGCCCTCTTCATCATCTGTAAGCTCGCTCCATCCCAGTACCTCGCGCGCGCTCAGCTCGGGCTCCAATCACCTTGGCTTACCCACCGGTGCCCGTTTCGATTCCGGTGGAATTAAGGGGTGGAGGTGGCGGAGCGGTTCGCGTTCTACGGCATCTCGTCGAACCTCATCAACTACCTCACCGGCCCGCTCGGCCGGACCACCGCGGCGGCGGCGGCGGCCGTCAACGCGTGGTCAGGCGCCGCGTCGATGCTGCCGCTGCTCGGCGCCGCCGTCGCCGACTCATGGCTTGGCCGGTACCGCACCATCGTCGCCGCCTCCCTGCTCTACATCACGGTCCGTGAGCCTCAGCGCCCCAACCAACTAACCAGCTGTACGCGTTCATGATTTCTTTCT
>BCLG01004266.1:3146-29764 GCA_001602295.1 Zoysia matrella
CTTTCTTTATTGGTCTTTTTAATACATTTGAGGACTTGAAAAGACTTTTCTGCTATTCTTTCAATTTTTTCTAAATTTTATTATTACCCATTTTAGTGAAGTGAATGTTTTTTTGGGTTTTGGGGGCATCTAAAATTTCACAAGGAAAAGTTTTTACTTACAATTCAAATTCAAATTCAAAATTTAAAATTTAATTTGAAGTATTTTATTTTTTTAAGTTCGTGGGTAATAATGTAAATTTGTGAGATAAAATTAATTATTGTAACATTCACTAAAATTGGTAATGCGAAAACTTAGTAAAAAAATGACTGAGAGGCAAACAATTTTTTTTCAAGCTTTTAAATATATAAAAGTGACGAATAAAAAAAGTTAATATTATTGGTTGATAAAAAAATTTAAAATTTTGAGTAGCTAATAAAAAATAAAAAAATCGATTGCTAATAAGAAATTAACCCTGGGAAGTCCCTGGGTCCGTGACGTATCCAAGCGAAGCTGTGGGAGGCCTTGCTCGTTGCCTGCTCGCCGCACGCGACTACGCGAGCCGCACCCGCTTGCCGCCTGCTCGCCGCACGTGCGCCGTGCGCGTCGGCTGTTGAGGCAGCCCCTGCGCTTTACCTGCTCGCTGCATGGGAGCCGCCTGTGCGTTGCCCTTGCGCCGCCTGCTGAGGCAGCCCCTGCGCTCTACCTGCTCGCTGCATGGGAGCCGCCTGTGCGTTGCCCTTGCGCCGCCTGCTGAGGCAGCCCCTGCGCTCTACCTGCTCGCTGCATGGGAGCCGCCTGTGCGTCGCCCGTGCGCCGCCTGCTGAGGCAGCCCCTACGCGCTGCCTTCTCGCCGCACGCGCGCTGCCCACGCATCGCCCGCACTTGCCGCACGCGCGCCGCCCCGTGCGCCGTGCGCGTTTCCTACGCCGCCCGCGCGTGCTTTTAGTCCGCACCTCCCGACATCCAGCCTCCGCTCGCCCCTAGGATTAGGATTTCGTGGAAGCTATAGAACGAGACAGAGAAACTGTCGAGCAGCTGGGCTGGTTGTCTGCTCGAGATGTTGAAAAGAAGGAAGGGCCAGCGGCAAGATTGTCTATTCTCTTTTTCTTTTTATTTTTCTTTAGTTCAAATATCACTATTCAACTAACGGACTGAAAAGAGGGGCAAACGGTTTGTACGTATTTGAAAAGGATATTCAATCTTGCAAATTCTAAAAAGAGATTCATTTTCAAAATTAACATTCAAAAGAGGTTCAGTTTCATAGTTGTCCCATTAAAAATGGTCTCTCCATTGCAAAATCTAAATCTACGCACGCGTTGGGAAATTCATGTTATCGCTGTTTGTTGGCAATTGTCCCATGACTTCCGTCCTGGCCGGGCAGCCTTTTGCCGATTCACAGGGAATAGAGCAAAGCACCGAGGGTATAGATTCTGAGCTCAATTTGCCAAAAGCTCATGAAGATCAGATACGAGTGAGCCCGTTGATCCACAAGGCACTTTCCTGTCTTGCGATTGTGTCCAACGAACATGCGCTGCCAAATTTGATGATTAGTGTCCGCTACTATAGTGACACTGCCTTCACATGCTTATGCTGGCTTGCCCCGTCCATAGCAAAACTAAGTTCTAGCATCTGTTTGATTTTTTTTTCTTGGAGAGCATATGATCGCGTCAGTTTGATATTTGCTACTTTATTCTAACATAATTTATGATTAAAATAGAGTTGAACAAACCACCGTGAAGATTGCTTGGAGAACATGAGTTCTTGGTTGACCTTTCTTCATAAAATGATCTTTATACATTATAAACAAAAGAAGACGGGTAGGAAACTGCCATCCTAAATAGATTCTTTAGCCAATCGGGACAAGCCAGTGATGCGATGGAGATGCAAGATTCTTTACAAAAAATGAGTGGCAAACAGCAATTCGAGTTCTTGGTCGGAAAACAAGAAACATAAACTAGCTGACTGGGTCCTCCTGGGGAATAGTATTGCGTTGCCTTGGCGTGACTTTTATGATCCTTGGCCTCCTTCGGATTGAAGAAGATTTTTTCTATTTCTGCGGTTTTTTTAAAAATTAAACTAATTTCTGTGAAATTTTTGTATAATATCTGTGAAAATTCTGCGTTCCAAAGGAGCCCTAAGGCGCATTCATATGGAGATCCTCTCTTCAATATCTCAAGGGTGCCTCGTTGCATAGTGATTCAAAGATCCATACGATCATGATATTCAAGCACAATTAATCCTTTTTTTTGGTACACTAAAATATGCTACCAAATTTCCTGGCCTGCTAATCAGTCATCTGAATAAAAAAAATGAGAGGGAAGGGGGAAAAAAACCCTTTTCGAAGTTATTTAAGATTCCATGGTTGAAGAAATAAAATAAAATAAAAGTCATTTAGGATCCCGGTTCAAACCCAACGTCATGAATATACGCCACTTGACTCAGTGATTGGAGATATATGTGAACTGGCTGGGATCAACGTGTGCTTAAAACACTATTTTGTCAAAAATATGTCACATCAAGGGGGGGGGGGCGGCTTACTCGCAAATAAAGTCAACGCCAGAAAAAAAAAGAGAAAACGACATTGATGGAAAAGAAATGTGTAGAAGCAAAGTCAACCAACGCGGTGAACAGAAGACTTTCAGGATGGTACAAGCTGCAAACAATACCACCACCATCGGTCCCCGGTTTGCTGTGTTCTGTTCCGTTTTGTAGAAAATGGAAGTGGCAGATACCACAATAGAATCAACGAGCACGTCCTGATCGGCTGAATAAGTTGGACAGACGAAGGAACAAATAGGACGGGTGGATATGAAAACAATAATCCTCTGGTCCCACTCCGGGAATCTCAAACCAAAAACTCTACCTGTTTATACTAGAAATAGCTTTCTGTTTTGTCATCAAGCAAGAAGCCAGTTTTGTATACTCGTTCTTGGATCGAATATTTTACTACAGCACATGTAACAACTTGCACACAAATGCTCATGGGAGTTTCAGGATTGGGGTCTACAGCGGCAAAAATACAGCTCGCACGTTGTCTTGTGTGCTAATAACCGTCCGATTTAACAAAGCTATTCGACAACAGCAAATACATGTAGAAATGTGATGAGGCATCAAGTAATCTTCTGACCAGTTGATCAGTATATTCTAAAGATATTGATCCATTGACAGCCATTCCTTTAGGCTTTGCCTTGCCGCCGTGTACTACTGAAGGCAAGATGTACCTCCTGTTTTGCTACAAGCAGACATGGAAACTGTGACCAAAAAAAAAAAAAAAATTCTCTAGTCCATCCTTTTGGGTAGACTCTTAAAGCAAAGCCATGACTCCCTTTTTGTGTGTGCCTTTTCTCTCAGTGGGAGAATCAAACAGGGTGATCCATAAAAGGCGACTGCTTACTGACGAAAAGCTCGCCATCGAAAGCAGCTCCATCGTTATATGACCAATTCTCTTAAGGTAGCAAAAGTATTTGCTTTTCAATTCGTGTTCACGATAAATGACCATCCATAGGTGCCTGCTGTTTTTAGCTTCTTACAGCACAGACCTGGGGCAGCGGGTGGAAGAGAAAACGCTACAAGAAATGCCAGATTTATACACAGGTCCTGACGATTGACAAACATGTATTATTTCAGTTGCAGGACCCTCCTTTCGGAAAACTTCTCCCACAAGCACTCCACAAAGGGCGAAATTAGTTGTTTGGTCACAAATATTTGACAGATATAAATGTTGAAAACTAGGTTACCATGGCTAAATCCTGTGGACTGCGACATCAACAACATATTACAAATGTCTCCCAAATTGAGAAGACGACTCGCACTGTATTTTTAAACTGCTACGAATACAGATTCTGCAAGGAACTGAAAAAGAATTGGTGTTATATCTCCAAGTCCAAACGATACGCACAATTTGCCAAGCAAGCAATCCTTCTGCCGCATCCAACGTCGCTGTATAAATACCCCTCTCCTCTCCCGGCTCCGGGCTCATCCCTTCCCTTGCGCCTCGTGCGACCCATCTCACCAATTCTTCTCGCCGAAGATCCCTCGCGTTCTTGCTTTGACTCGTGAGTCTTGAGAGATGGCCAGCCTCACCGATCTCGTTAACCTCAGCCTCAGCGACTGCACCGACAAGATCATTGCAGAGTACATCTGGTTGGCATCCTCCCTCGGCTCTTGCTCTGCTTTTAATCTGAAACTTTTCGATACCGTGTTTGTAGTCGGAGTTGTTATCCTTGCAAATCGCATTTGGCGCCTCTAATCTATCATATGAAAAACAACAGTTTCAGTCTTTATACAACACTGTATTCGTAATTGCCAACGTTTTATATCCTGAATTTTATCGAGTTTTCTGTAATTTCTCTGCCCCAAATCGACCTCTATCTAATGCCATCTCTTGTTTGCAGGGTTGGAGGATCCGGCATAGACCTAAGGAGCAAAGCAAGGGTGCGTAGTTTTTCATCCATATCTTGGCCTTATCGAATTGTACCGGTATGGTATTTCTCACCATGCCGTTCTCGGAGCAGACTGTGAAAGGCCCCATCACTGATGCGAGCCAGCTGCCCAAGTGGAACTACGACGGCTCCAGCACCGGGCAGGCTCCTGGAGAGGACAGTGAAGTCATCCTCTAGTATGGTCCCGATCAGGCTTGTAGCCCATGTTCATATTTCCTTGCCTGCATGGTAATCGGTTCCTAGTTGCTTATGCGGTTATCCCTTTTTGTTTCACTCTGCAGCCCACAAGCAATTTTCAAGGACCCGTTCAGGAGGGGCGACAACATCCTTGTAAGCCTTGGCTTCTCTTCTCGTTTTACTTTTTACGTTTGGAAGTAATGGAACAGGGGCTAGAAGTGAAAAAAAAAAAGATAGTAGAAAAAGAAAGGGACCAAAAGGTTCTTCAGAGACGGTTCTATGGGTTAAGTTTTTGTTTTCCATAAAAAAGTAACTATGTCGAGTAAAAAATGTCATTTGACTAGTGTGGTTTGTTTTTTACTTGGAGTACTAATCTGTTTAGGTGATGTGTGACTGCTACACACCACAAGGAGAGCCAATCCCCACTAACAAGAGGCACAGTGCCGCCAAGATCTTCAGCCACCCTGACGTTGTGGCTGAGGAGACATGGTATGAATGCTATTGCTAATCCACCTTCAAACCTGGTACTATTTTCAGCACAAAAATTCAGAGCACTTTGGTCTATGAGTAATTATTATATAATTCAATTCAGCAAATATGGATAAAGAAAAGCTATTAGAAGAAAAGTTTACTAGGACCGCCAGTTTTTGGAGCTTTCTACTTTTGTGTATGGGACCTTTCTATCATATCTTGTTTCTCACCATGGCGTGTCTCTGAATTCAAACAGGTATGGTATTGAGCAGGAGTACACTCTTCTTCAGAAGGATGTCAGCTGGCCCCTTGGCTGGCCTGTTGGTGGTTACCCTGGTCCTCAGGCATGAAAACTACAACTCAAAACACTCTCTATAATCCTTCAACCTTTTTTTTACCTGTTGCAGAGAAGAATCTTGTTATACTTTGCGTTTCTTATTAACTAATCTCTGAAGCAGTCACTAGTCGACATGCTGAAACTTTCCGAGCGTACTAAATTTCTCTTGAGCTTCTGATGTCTCGCCTAATAATAACCATTCTAAAGAACACAACATGTTTCTGAACTCTTTTGTGCGCCTTTCTTTTCTTCAGGGACCATACTACTGCGGCGCCGGTGCCGATAAGGCGTTTGGGCGCGACGTCGTCGACGCCCACTACAAGGCCTGCCTGTACGCCGGAATCAACATCAGCGGCATCAACGGGGAAGTCATGCCTGGGCAGGTGCGTTCGTCGTTCTGACCAATCAGGAGTTTGAGTGTGCCACATGAACGATGAATGCATGTTGATTCTGATGAAACCGGATCATCCTGTGCGTCAACAGTGGGAGTTCCAAGTCGGCCCGTCCGTCGGAATCGCTGCCGGCGACCAGATTTGGGTTGCCCGGTACATCCTCGAGGTCCGTTTCGCAGCCTCGATCGGTTACATCGATTCCTGGTGTCGTACATTCTGATGAGCAGTCCCCCTTTGTTGAAATCGTTTGTGCTTGGTTTCAGAGGATCACTGAGATGGCAGGTGTTGTGCTGTCCCTCGACCCGAAGCCGATCAAGGTAGCCTAGCCTCTGGTTCCAGGTCCTCCTGACATGAATGAACACGCAAGAGATAATGCTGGTTGCGTCGCTTCTGCATGCAGGGTGACTGGAACGGCGCCGGCGCTCACACCAACTACAGCACCAAGTCGATGCGGGAGCCCGGCGGGTGCGAGGTGATCAAGAAGGCGATCGAGAAGCTCGGCAAGCGGCACGCGGAGCACATAGCCGCGTACGGCGAGGGCAACGAGCGCCGCCTCACCGGCCGCCACGAGACCGCCGACATCAACACCTTCAAATGGGTAAGTAATCCCGGTTAATTTCCTTCTCCGTGGTCCGTGCATATATATACATGCTCACCGTTCGTTTCCGGGCGCCAATGCAATCAAACGCAGGGCGTGGCGAACCGCGGCGCGTCCATCCGCGTGGGGCGCGACACGGAGAAGGACGGCAAGGGCTACTTCGAGGACCGCAGGCCGGCGTCCAACATGGACCCGTACGTCGTCACCTCCATGATCGCCGAGACCACCATCCTCTGGAACGGAAACTAATCAATCGTTCAAGCAGCGGCCAAGGCGAAAACATCCGCCGTGATGTCAGTTTGGGTTTCGATTTTCTTCTCGTACGTAGACATCATTGTCGTTTTGAGCTTGTCTTCGATTTGTAATCCTACTTCGGTCGTTGTATACGCGATCTGAATAATTGCCGTGTAAGATTGGTCCTCCCTGTATCGATCGTGTAATCCGTGATTTGATTTATCTCTCCTACTTATTATCGCCGTCCCGACCGCGCCATCGACGTCCTCGTCGTCAGCGTCCACATCAGCCGCTGTCCACCCCGCACCGAGCCACCCAGTTCCCTCTGCACTCGGACAAGCCGTCGACGCCACGGCAGCGAACGTCGGCAGAGGAAGAAACCGCACCCGCCAATGCTCCGACTGTGCTGATGGTCCTTCCGGGGAATAGCAGGCAGCCGGTCGCACCTCCCCCTCCAACGCGTTGCCTTGTTCGTTGGTAAGGTGCCCTCCCGTCCTCGCTGTGATGCATATCTGAATAAACCTGAATGCTGTGGTGCCCTCCCGTCCTCGCTGTGGTGCCTTCCCGTCCTCCAGATTTGTAGCTGAGTTGACCTGAATGCTGTTCCTGTTGAGTGCTACCCGACAGTCCTACTCATTTCCTGTACATAGACTGAAATTGGAATCCTTTCTCAAACTCTTGCTGTGACACTCCGTTGATATTTTACCTGCTTTGGGAGCTATTGATTCCCAATTTTGCTAAAAGGAGGAAGAATTAGGGTTTAAACTGAATGGTCATGCGGGTTGCAGGGATTAGTTTGCAGGACGGCAATCAGCATTTCTGGGCTTTGATTGAGCTTTAGTGAATTTGTAGAATGTTGCCGCTTCCAACCCATCTGTCCTCAATTTGTAAAATGTTGTTTTTTTCCCTGCAAGCTTAGAAACTGTACGCAATTGTTAGCATCAGGGGCACAGCTAAACTACTGACATCCCTCTATATCTGAAAAACTCTTTTATGTTCAAACTAAATGATTCCTTGCAGGGTGACCATGAAGCTGAAGTGATGATAAGGGATGTTAATATGCTAGCACTCTTGCGTATACTACTATGTTTTGCATGTTTTCTTTTTCTATTGACAGTGTTTGTCACGTCTTTTTCTGAAATGTAGACTAGAGTTCTGCTTTACTTGAATGTGAAACTGAAAATAGAAGTTATCTTTTGCTCCCGGCTTATTTGTGTAACAAGAATGAACTCATTACTAATTGTGAGTTTATGGGAAACTAATAACCAGTTCATAACTCCTGGCCTCATAGTCATACTCTTTTTCAAAACTTTAATCCTCAAATAGCCTCTACATGAACCTCTTGACTAATTCTCTGGCTGCCTGAGTTACTAGATTACTTTTCTATACATGAGCCTCTACATGGACTGCAGCTACCATGTAGTAAATATGTATTACTCATTATTCAGATATGAATTTTCCTTTTTAACAGTCTTATAAATATATCAGTTCTAAACCTTATCTGGCTTCCTGAGAACCTGTTTAACAGTCTTTCCTTTTTCTTTGGTCTCTGGGCTTCTTCACAAAACCCAGAAGCCAACGCCTTCTCATTCTTTTTTACTGTACTCTTCTTTGTTCCTACAACGTGCTCGTCTAGATTTGGTACTACGGTTTCTTCTGGCTGGACCTCCGGACCATGGAGATCGTAAGGTGGTCCTCGGATCCTCTGATAATGCATACAACCGTATGCTGTCCCTATGATATTGATCTGTCTTCTTGGGTTCCAACTTTTAGTAGTACTGCTTTGTGATTCATTAATTTGTATGTTTTCTCAATTTTGAATTTAATCTGCGTCCATGGAAGTTGTGTCTTAATTAATTTTGACCTGTGTAAGTTTGACAACCATGGATTGATCGAGAGAATAATTTTAAATTTTGCCACTGGAGTATCAATACCTCAACCACCTGTGTGAAAATTTAAAATACCTCAACGATATGGCACTGACCGTCCCCTTGGCTTTCCCATGTACTGTATTTTCAAGGATATTAATCATTTCATTTTTTTTGTCTAATAGGTAGCAATTTGTGCTTTGCTCGTTCTGTAGTTTTGGAGTTCTCCAGTAACTAGAGTTCCACAACATCTTCTACGTCACTTTGGTATGTCATTTCCACTTTCCGGAGGCTTTTAATTACGGAAGCTTGTTGCCTTTATAAACAATAGTCTACAAACTGTTCAACATGCACAGCTTTCAATTTTTTTATTTTTTAATCACCAGTTATTTTATTTATTTTTAATTGGAAAAAATGAAAACTCAAAAACTGGTTTTTTCAGCTATCATAAGATTGTTTCAGCTATCATAAGATTGTCTAACATAAGATTGTCTATCATGAAGCTGAAGTGATGATAAGGGATGTTAATATACTAGCACTCTTGCGTATACTACTATGTTTTGCATGTTTTCTTTTTCTACTGACAGTGTTTGTCATGTCTTTTTCTGAAATGTAGACTAGAGTTCTGCTTTACTTGAATGTGAAACTGAAAATAGAAGTTATCTTTTGCTCCCGGCTTATTTGTGTAACAAGAATGGACTTATTACTAATTGTGAGTTTATGGGAAACTAATAACCAGTTCATAACTCCTGGCCTCATAGTCATACTCTTTTTCAAAACTTCAATCCTCAAAGAGCCTATACATGAACCTCTTGACTAGATTGCTTTTTCTTTACATGAGCTACCATGTAAATTTTTTTGATGAATTGTATGAATAATTCTTCGATGAAATCAATATATTCATGACATATGTTTTTAAATTATCAGTTTTATTTTACCTGTATTGTAACAAATTTATGTCAGGTTATATTTTTTTTTTATCGAAAGAAACAAATGTCATATTGTTTTTTTTCGAATCGAATGTTAAATACATCGTTTTGCCCTGTCCGTGCGTACCACGGGGCATCGGTGCTAGTATATGAAAACGAAGGAATCATCGGTTTCTTTCCGTCGCGGCACCTGCACAGCATCCCCCTGATCTCCACTCTTTCCGTGTCACCGAGGCGAATTCGTAGCCAGTCGCGCGCGTTACTGCATCAGGTCTGCTCCGATGAGATTGGTGCGAACCTACAGGTGTCCAAACGGATCGAGCTAATTGGATTGGTTCGAAGCACGAAAAAATGGCTCGCATCAAGCACGACACGGGCCGATTTATTTTGTGCCCGTCCAAGCACGGCCCACAGCTCGTGCCGACGGCACTAGCACGGCCTGTTTAGAATTTTTTTAATTTTTATTTTATTTTATATATAGCTAAATGATTTTATATAAGGTGGTATCTCACATTTGTTAAGTTTTGTGTTCAATCCTCACTTCTCCCATTATGTTTTGCATCATTTAGCATTGCATTTGACTAATTAGGTCTAAAATTATAATTGGACCCGTGTGGTTAATGGGTCGGCACGGTATGAATATTAAATTTTGAGCCGTGTCGTGGGCCTGCGCCTGAGCCTGTGGGCTAGGGTGGCACGACCCGTTAGGTTGAAATTCTCACTTCTCCCACTATGTTTTGCACTATTTAGCATTGTATTCATTGTATTTGACTAATTAAGCTGAAATTATAATTGGGCTCGTGTGGTTAATAGGCTGGCTCGACACGAATATTAAATTTCGGATCGTGCTGTGCGCCTTCGTCTGAGCCCGTAGGTTAGAGTGGCACGACCCGTTAAGACACGGCATGCCGGGCTGTGCCGGTGGCCCGTTTGGCCGTGCATACGCGAACCCATCTGGAAAGCAAGAGCCACAGACTCATGAATCTCTGGTTAAAACCCATTGCGCAGCCCGGCCCCGGAGCCACGACCTGGCCGTCACGATCGACCACCGGTCCACCCGCTGCCAGGCCCAGGCTACTGGATGGATGGATGAGTGGTCCGGAGCGAAGCATCGGATGAGGAAGCGGAGCCCAAATAACTTCCAAATCACCCATACATGGGCTAGTTGGGACATGGAAAATCGGCAACCACCGACTCCTGATCTGCTATTTTCCGACCGTCTCTTGCAACAATTTGCTGTAGCTCGTGGCTACTCGCAACACGAATGCTCTGCTAATCACCGTGACCGACACACGTGACAGAGGCCTACTTTTTATTTATTTTTTCGAAACCACACGGTTAGAGAGGACTCGTGATGGAAGACTGATGTAAACCGACCACCGAACAGTCTCGATCAAAGCACTGCACACACTCATTGTCAACCAGAACAGAACGCCGGTAACGATCGGTTTCGTTTTCTCGATTAGGCTTTTTCCTTCGTGAGCGGTGAAGGCAACGGGGATTATTACTCGGCCTGTTCCAGCAGCTTGCTTCGAAGCAAGGGAGCGGATACGGGTGGGGGCTCCCGATGCTTGAGCGTGCTTTCAAGCAAAAACACGGCGCAGGGCGCACCATTAGCAGCAGGATTCGGGCCTGTGGTGGAGCACTAGAAATCCATGCTGTTATCAGCTTATCAGCGTTTGACAGCGGATCACACAGACGTGCCTCGTACTTACTCTATGTAGGAGTAAACCCAAATTGCTGTGTGCGCTCACTGATTACCACACGATTAGCAAGTCTGAGCTACCGCGGTCACACTCTCGATCGCGCTTTGCACCAGTCCACTCCAGCCGCTTTCTCTTCTTTCCACAAAAGAAGGAAAAAAAAATACGCCCCTGCTCGCGCACTTTGTTCGAGCCCGTGAGTGCGGAAACGGAGGAAGAAATCGCGCGGCTCTCTTTAATTTGCGTTGTCCGCAAGCCTCCGAATTTCTTTTTCTTTCTTAATTTTGTTTTGAGTCTCGTTTAAAAATAAATTATATATATTAATTTAGATGCATTAAAAATCAATGACACGTGAGTATGATCTCACGTGTCATTGGCTCATTCACTAATGCAGAGCACCTCAATTCTCTAGGACAACAAGACAAAGCGTGAGCCGTGTCGATTGGCCCGAGAAAAGCGCACTGATGCTGGAATGCTGGCTGCAGTGATCCAACACAATTCGCGTAGCAGACGATAACCATCTGACAGAGAGAGTTTTTTTGTTGATAGTTGGAGTACATCCCTGTGTCTCGCTCAAAAGTTTATTGCCGATGGTTCTTCTACCTGCCTAGTTGTTTTATCATTCATCAGGATTAGCGAACGTGATCGATGTCAGATCTGAGTCACGGCATAATGTGTACTAGTATGTGAGTGCTAATATTCTGATGGGCAGAAAATATTAAGTATTAGATAATGGTTGAGCAGGTTGTGGGTGATAACACTGAGTCCAAAATACTGGTTCACGGTCACTATTAGGCGATGCATTTCCTTTACTGTTCGATCAAGTAATGCAAAGAGAGATGCATGCGGGTCAAGATCGATCTGATTGATGCTCATGCTCTAGGCTGACAGCCAAAGTGAACTTACATGGACACACTCAACCATCCATGGACCGCATCTAGCCGGTCATGATGATCTTTCGCCGTAGCTTTTGCTAAGGAGAAGCTCTATCAAACCGATGCTTATATTTTGCATTAACAAGTCATGTAGGAGTAACGTTCTAGCTACAGGCTAATAGGCCACAGTCAACAGTTTTCAAGTTAGTATTATTCGCCCACAGATATAGCTAACGGCTTGATTTCAGCGGTCAACTCTTCACATGCATATTTTGCAGCTGTTATTTTATTGCCAATCACAAAGCAGATAGCCTATACTCCGCAAACACGCTTGTGTCTGTTCCAGGCACCCATACTAGAAAAAAAAAAAGAGATAGACTCAAACAAACGACTAGTTGCATTTTGCAAGGCATATTATCAGCCAACAATAAACTATAAGCTAGCCAGATCACTTCCATCCTACTCCTTGACCTGCAGCGATACTTCTAACCTGAATCTGAGCTACCCGAGCCGGTGCTTATTTTACTACCCCATCATTGGAACCAAACAAGATTTCACAGCTCACTAGTACAACCAAACGCGAAAAACGCATGAAGATAATGTCCATGTCACTTGACCTGTACACCAGTTTGTGGTACTGTCTTGTACTGTACTATCAGCTGGAGTAACAGTCCAACAGAACCCAACTGCCATGGAGTAGATGCAACACAGAGTTAGAAGTGTAGGTACTGCGTAGGAAGGAATGAAATAGTCCCTTCCCCCCTCACCCAACACCATTGTAAGATGTGAAAGTCAACATTAGGTAAGCTATCAAGGGTAGAGATAGAAGTGATTAACAGGGGCGAAGCTAAGGCTTCATTGGTCAGGTTGATAAACAAACATGTAAAAAACTAACTCAAGCCTGCTTGGGCCTAAAATAAAAAATGTAGATCCTGTCAGTAGATCGAAGAGACATGAAAATCTTACAAATTCGACAGGTCATACGTATCGAGCATCGAATCAGATAGCATGTGCCATTTTAATAGCACTGATGTTACACGCACGATGGAGTCTCTAAAAAATATAATGCATATACAATACATTGAAAACAAAATGTAGTACTTCTTTTTTCAGAAAATTGTAGCGGTCAGGCTGCCATTCATCACACTCCAGAAGATAGGAACATGAGAACCGAATAACAACAATCAGAAAATTACTAGCTGAGATTCCAATGAGCTAAC
Organism: Zoysia matrella; assembly: GCA_001602295.1. Classification (NCBI taxonomy): domain Eukaryota; kingdom Viridiplantae; phylum Streptophyta; class Magnoliopsida; order Poales; family Poaceae; genus Zoysia; species Zoysia matrella. Next base: position 16,375 of record BCLG01004266.1, read on the forward strand.
CCCAGAGCTTTCAGGCTGTAAGACATGGGGGCACCTGGCATGCATAAGCCACACCCTGGACAGCCAAGAGGGCTGGTTGAGCAGCGCAAACTGCCCAACCGCGTCCATTCCAGCGTGTGTTCTTCACACACAATTAGGGTTTTTATTAATTGCAACTTGCGAGTATCGACGCGGCGAGGGAATTGAACTATTGAAGCCAGCATCGAGTAAGCCAGCTTGTTTGACACACGACAGCCTGCTGGCCCAGTTCACTCCTCGAGGTGTCGGCGGCTCGCAAGAAAGAGCTTCAGAAAGTTCACAGCAAGAGCAAAGCATTCCAAGTGAAAAAAGAAGCGTCTCCAAAACAGCAATGAAGCTAGTATATCTCTGCTATCAATATCAGAAGAGGGAATCAGCGTTCTTTGAATTTGGAACTCATTTTGTATCTACAACCTGAGATGGTCAGGGTGCTACTGTCGTATAGTTTTTTTTGGGGTTAATTGGTAGTAGATCCATCCTATGATTGAATGAATGATACCGCAATCATCTTAAGTCTTCTTGGCTAAGTATGGTACGGTAGCAAGGTAGCCAGCAAAATCATTATTACCCAACCAATCTCTTGTATCACATTGATTTCATCATTCTAATCTTTATTTTGAAAGTTCTAGTACGAAAATCATCACTGCATACCTAATCTATTGTATCACATTGATGTCATCATTCTAATCTTTATTTTGAAAGTTCATCGAGCTTTCGTACTAGCAACGAGATGAGCCACAAACCAAATCATGTATACGCGACGTGCTGTTCGTTCCGGCACTGCTGACTCGACAATTATCCTGTCTTTTTCACAAGCAACTGCAGATGAACACCACTGCGCATTGTCTCGGTTTTTTCTGTGGTTTTACTTCAATAACACTCGTAGATCGATAAAGAGCTTAATCCTTTTTTCTTCAAACCTACAAAACCATCTAAACTTCACAGGTTACATTATTTTAAAAAATCACAGGTTACAAAAATGACGCCATTAGCTTCGCTATCACTCTATCAGAAGGGAGCAATCTTCTCATCTCAACAAGAAAAGAAGGTTTCAATTACACGGGGGGACGGCCAACCCAACAACCATTACTTGCCCCTAACTACCATGATAAGAGAGGTGAAGCAAGGTCTTGGCAACGAAAGCCGAGCTACCGGTGACCATTTTGTATGTTTAACTTTTAAGTAGCAAACAATACAGCTGGTAATGGTGTTCGTTCTTAGGTACAGCAGGCATCATCAATATTGCTTTCCAAGAATCAAAAGAGTACAGTGACATGTGCTATATAGAATGGAATCAAAGCCAGCGAGAGAAAGGCCAGAAAAAAAAGGAGAAAACTGAAAAGGAAAAAAAAAAAAAAGAGAGAAAGGAAGAACATGCACAAGTTGCTGGACTGGAGAATCAAAAGTAGCCGGGGGATGAGAGCGATTTCCACGCGAAGAAAGAACTAATTAAGCAATTTCCATTCACTGAGACTGAGGTAGCGTATGATGAGGAAGGATCAACCGCAATGCCGGTAAGTTATAGCGACGGCTCGTCGCCTTCGTTGTCGGCGGCGCCGTCGGCCGCCTGGCTGGAGCGCCGGATCTCGTCGATCCGCGCGGCCACCTCGGACATGGCGGGCCTCCTGTCGGGGTGCTGCGCGGAGCAGTCGATGGCGAGCTGGAGGAGCTGCACCATCTCCTCCTCGACGTTCTGGTAGCTGAGCAGCTCCTGGTCGAACACCTCGGCCGTCCACTCCTCGCGCACGACGGACTGCACCCAGCGCGGCAGGTCGAGGCCCTCCTCGTTGACGAGGGCGTGCGTGGGCGCCTTGCCCGTGAGCAGCTCCAGCAGCAGCACGCCGAAGCTGTACACGTCGGCCTTCTGCGAGACGCGCCGGATGTCGGTGACCTCCGGCGCGCGGTACCCGGACACCCGCGTCGGCGAGAACGAGGGGCCGACCAGCGTCGGCAGGCCGTGGTCCGACACCCGCGCCTCGTAGTTCTTCGTGAGCAGCACGTTGGACGACTTGATGTTGCCGTGCGACGCCGTGGGGCCCGTCGAGTGGATGTAAGCCACGCCGCGCGCCGCCGCCAGCGCGATCGCCGACCGCGTCTCCCAGTGCAGCGGCGTCCGTCCGGAGGCCCGGTTCCCTGCGTCACAGAACCGCGAGATCCGCACCAGATTATTACAGCAGTTCTTCTTCTTCATAACAAAAGCACAACACATCACTAACTTCACATGAACAGGAATGTTAGTTGCTCAATTCACGGTCCAGGCTCGAGGACGCCAACTACGGCAGCATTGCTTTGGGTTTACTCCTACTCTACGTCGCATGCAATGCAAACATTGCCGCCCAGCAGAATTTTTGAACGATTCGGTAAATCTGGACGCGAGTCTAATAATTGGCGCGCGAGGAAGGGAGAGGAACAGTGGCGCCAACTGCTGTCACATGGGCCGGACCATCCATCAAACCACCCTACGCAGCCTGCAATTCAAAGGACACCGGCTCACATGCGCCACTTGCACCCAAACTTACCACGAATCTACCTTTACCATGGCATAAAACTTTTTCAAATCAACACAGCCCGTGGAGGCAAGGCATGGACCACTTCACGCCCTCTCAAGCTCGCTCGGCAAGTTGCCGCTGCCGCGGTTGAAATCGCAGTGGCAACTGGCAACTGCCGAGTCTTGCCGAGTCATGGCGGCCACGTCTGGCCTCCAACTGGATTAGATCCCGCTACCCCAGGCAGTTTCCCAGCTCTGAAGCTGTGTTTGAATCTGTTGCCAGCTGCCAACACTACTGTACCATAACAAATTCGTTGCAGCAAGTAAGTACTTGTCCTACACCATGGCTGGCACGACGGGGACCCGGGGCCCGGAGCTGTGTTTGTAACCGGAACAGGAATGGACGGAGGCAGAGAGTTGGTTTAAGCAAATTCATGGAGAGGGTTGCCACAAATGCACGGACCAAACGCCCGGCGCGAATTAAACCGAGATGCATCGGACGAAAGGGACGCGGCACCTAGCGGATCCTGAACGATCGTGGCGCGGGCACGCCACCGGCCTCATCTGGGCACTCCTCTCCTCCTCTGGCATCATCGACCATTCGTGCTCGCGTCGTGCCGTGCAGGGGGGAGGTTTTTTTTTTTTTTTGATTTTTCGTTAACCGGTCATGGAATATTGCCAGGCTGTGCACGGCGGCGAGGAAATGGATGATCGACCAAACCCACCGACAGTACGGGTGGTGGTACCGCGAGGTATAACGAACTCGTCAGGGAACGGTAAAAATGGCGGCGAGGAAAGGAGAGGAGGTCGTTACCGTGGAGCAGGGCGGAGAGGCTGCCCATGGACATGTAGTCGTAGACGAGGAGCTTCTCGTCCTTGCTGAAGTAGTAGGCGCGGAGAGGCACGACCAGCTCGTGCTGCACGGCGCCGATGGCCGCGATGCGGTCCCGGAACTCCGCCTCGGGGAGGTCCACGTCCTTGAGCCGCTTCACCGCCACGGACGCGCCGCTCTCCATCACCGCCTTGTACGCCGTCCCGAACGCGCCCTTGCCCAGCACCTCCGCCGACGCGCGCAGCAGGTCCTCCAGGTCGAACGGCGGGGCCGCCGCCATGGGGCCGAAGAAGATCAGCTTCTTCGACCCGGTCGACCCGCCGGCCTTCGCGGCGGCTGGCACTGCCGCGGCGGCAACCGCGGAACCGCCGTGGCCGACTGCGCCGGCCGCTGAGCCGTTCTGTCCCTTCGGCTCGGCCTCCATCTGAGCCATGCCCACGTCCCGGCCCTTTTCCACCGCCGTCGCCGACCTGGGCGGCGCGCTGGACTTCTTCCGGCACAGGAAGAAAAGCAGGGCCAGCAAGAGTAGCACGCCGAACACGCAGCCGATGGCAATGCCGGCGATGGCGCCGCCAGAGAGGTTCTTCTTCTTCTTGTTGCCACCGCCGACGTCAGCCGCGCCGCCCGCACCGGGCTGAGACTCGGGCGATCCGGCCGGGGTAAGCGCGGTCTCGCCGGGGCAGAGGCCGAGGGGGCCCCCGCAGAGGCCGGTGCCCAGGAACGAGTCTCTCGGCATCTTACGGAGCTTGGCGGGGATGGACCCGTTGAGCTGGTTGTACGACACGTTGAACTGCTCCAATGCCGGCAGGTCGAGCTTGGGGATCTCGCCGGTGAGGTCGTTGTTCTCGAGGTGCAGCGTCCCGAGCCGGACCAGCTTGTTGAAGTCGGGCGAGATCTCGCCGGTGAGCTTGTTCCCCGCGAGGTCCATCCGTACGAGGTTCCTGAGCGCGAACAGCGACGCCGGCAACTCGCCGGAGAAGCTGTTGTGCTGGAGGTAGATCGCGCGGAGCTCGACCAGACGGGAGAGGTCGTCGGGGAGCGGCCCGGTGAGCGCGTTGTACCGGAGGGAGAGCGTGCGCAGCGCCGTGAGGTTGCCGAGCGCGCCCGACGGGAGGTCGCCCATGAGCCCCGCGCCGGGGAGCCGGAGCTCGACGACGCGGCCGTTCTCGCAGGCGACGCCCTGCCACTGGCACGTCGGCGTGGTGCTGTTCCACGACGCCAGCACGGAACGCCCGACCGCCGAGCGCAGACCCTGCAGCGCCTGCGCGTCGGTGTTGAGGTCGTCCGCGAGGTGCCCCGGCAGGGCCGCCAGCAGCACCAGGACGGCCAAGCCCACGGCCGGTGCCGGCATTGCGGCCATCGCCGGCGGGGAGTGGGAGAGAGTGGGGTGTTAGGTGAGAGCCTTCAGCTCAGAGAGAGCGGCCCTATCATGGAGAGGGGCTGTTCGCGGGGAGAGAGGGGAGTACTGGCAGTCTGGCACTAGAAGAAATAGAGTGAGCAGGAGGGAATCTTGGATTATAATGGAAGATTTGGTTGGCTTAAGGGGCAGGACGAGCTGATTAGGGGTGGGACGGAGGGGCTGATTGGCTTAACCGCTGGCCTGATTGCCTTCATGAGAACCACTGTTGGTGGCACTTACTGGAGCCTGGCTGGAGAATTTTTCTCCTTTCCCCTCTCTCCAACCCCGAAGCTTTCCAGTGGAAAAAAAAGGGCAGCTTGGCACGCGGGTGCTCCGTCTTTTAAGCCTCAATAAAATGCCGCATGTGGGACCGGATGGACCTTCACGATACTAACAGTTTTGAAAATATTCCTATAGTCCAGCTGATAAGCTGGGCTGCACAAGGACACCCAAAAGGCCTTCAGGTTTCTGTCCTTTACCCACACGCAGCAACGGAGTAGCTTGGGCTGGGCCATTCTCATCTGCGGTGACTAAATTTCGGCTAATGAAGCAGCCTTGAACAATTGTTCCGGAGAGTCCATGTCCAGCCCAACGAGTACTAGTAACATTTTCCCGGTTTCCTATAGCCCATACGGTGCCAGCTCAAATACTCCTATACTGGGCTACCTCCGAACCGGTCGCCGTGGTAAGCACGATCCTTTCGGCCCTACCTGCTGTGCGAAACACGGAGGCCCAGCAGTTAATCGGCACATTTCGCCGGCTCACGAATGGGCCGCGTCCCTCAGGTACCAGCCGCTGCCAAGTTCAGACTGCAGCGTACTGGTTCTACAACAAAAAAGGTTCAGACTTCAGAATACCGGAATTCCACAAGTCTGGACTGACAATCGAACAGATGCCTCATCGGTCGAGACCCAGCTCGCGAATCTATCGCCCTTCTGACCTCATGCAGACGCGAGTTTTATTTGCTGCTGCTACCGCCCGTGCGTTTTCCATAGTCCACACGCACGTATCATGAAGATCCGGTTTCCGGCGATACGTCTGGATCCTCGCAAGTAACGACAGAATTTGGTTGATTGTTGCTGTTGCGGGTTCCCGACTAGTATTTGTAAACGGCGACTTTGGAAAAAAGTTAACCTTACCACGGTTGTTGGGGGCACAAAACAATTCACTGTACAACCTCAAGTATTTGTAGAGGACTTGGGACCGACGACTCTTAAGTCTAATTTAGAAAGGGCATGAGGCCAAATAATTCTAAAGCTACTTTTCAAATGATGCGTTAGTTGATCCGGATCCTCTACCTTCACTCAATTTGAAGGCAGAGGATCATTGTGCCGACAGTGCTATTTTGTAAGAGGAGCCGCAATGATGTTATATCACTTACAATAGGTAAAGTATTTTTGTCGAACTATTGTAGCACTTTTTTTCATTTATTCGTCTCCAATTGAATAGTTGGAACCATGTATGACTTCACTCAAGTGATCTCAATCCATGTTAGTATTGCTTTTAGCAAACGTGATCAGCGTAGATTCTAAAAGGTGGAACATGGATACCATTCGCTTCTTAATATTATCATAAGCTTGTGTAACTCGTTTGTCCTAAGTAGGGAAATTGGTAAGATCATTTTTGTTTCAAGGAAACTACAGTGGGGGAAGACGTTCACCTCAATTTTCACATTGGAAATGCAAAGACTATCACTCATCCTTCTTAAATTAAGTGTCTCATGAAGTATGGAGTGCTTTGTATTGGTCTTTCCATTTTAGGAGGGGAAATGTAGGCCATCATGATTTTTTTTATGCTTGGCTAGCTACATATAAGGAATTGAGTTATGCTATTTGCTGGGATGGTTGTTAGTTATATTGTGGATGATCAGAATCTTATGAGTATATACATATTTTCAGCTCATTCTTAGGTGGTTTATGGGCTATATTGCATAAAAAGAGCCTGAGAGAGAACCTGATAAGCATGGAGACTTACAAATATCTCGAGGAGGGTTGGTACCAAATGACGTTTGTGTGATTTTTTTAAGGGACACTTCACGGTCCTATAGTTGTGTTTACATGGTTATGTCAATATGTCTGTATCATGAGTAACGATATAATTTATATGTTTGTTGTTGGCCGGGTTTCCAGTTAATATTTGTGGAAACTATGCCACAGTGCGTAAAAAATTCACAATACAATGACCTTCTTGTTTGTTTCTTATAATTAAAGATAGACGATTAATTGAGATCTATCAACTTTAAGTCTAATTTACAAAGGACTTGGGACCAGCAACTCCAAGTCTAATTTACAAAGGGCATGAGACCAAACAACTCTAAGTCTAATGTGCATAAGGTGTGTTAGATTCTTTTAGCAAACAACAATGACACTGATTTAGACAAGTGGATGAGGGGTAGCATTCGTTTCTCAATATTGTGATAAAACTTGTGCAGTTGATGTGTGTCCTAAATGATGAGATTGATAAGGTATTTTTTTCAAGAAAATTATAGCGAGGACACTATCTGCATACACATATCCTGAAGATTCGCTAGCAATACGTCTGGATATGGCATGTTGCTTGTTACTGCTGGTTCCCGGTTTAATATTGCAAACAATGACAATGGAACAAAACAAACCTTACTGCGGTTGTTGAGGCACAAAACAATTCACAATACAATGAGCAGTTGAGTTTCTTTCCGAGATACAAAGACTGACACTTTAACAACAACTTAAGTCTAGTTCACAAAGGTCTTGGGACCAACAACTCTAAGATTAATTTACATAGGGCGTGAGACCAATACATAAGACAATGGATGCTTGTTGTTGCCGTGTTCCTTGTCAATGTTTGCATAAACCATTTTGCGTTTGTTGAGGCGAGGCCCAAAAATGTTCACTATACAATAATCCTTTGAGTTTCTTTTAGATAAATAAAAGACATATGCTTGAGACCAGCAACAACAAGTCTAATTTATCAAGGGTGTGAGACTAAACAACTCCAAGTCTAATGTTCATACGGCATGTTCCTTTCCTTTAACAAGGTGGATGAGGGGTAGCATTTGTTTCTCATTGGTGAAATTGGTATGATCATTTTTTTGCAAGAAACTACGGTGGGAAAGTCATGATGCTATATGTGCTTGAGTTATTACATTTATATGCTTGAGTTATTATATTTATAAGAAATTACGTACTATAGTACTTGTTGGGTGGCTGTTAGTTACTCTCTCCATCCAAGTATTGTTTTGGAGATGGGCATAAAAATTAAGAAAAATATTGTTGGGTGGCTTTTGTGTGATTTTTTATAGGGATACTTAGGGCCTCTTTGGCCCCATTGTGGATTATTAAAATCTGAATTTTAAGGTAGATTTTATAATTCAGATTATCTCTACTCCTATAAACGTTTCTTGTGGGGCAACTTCCGTTTTCGACCGCTGCATCTCCATCGCGCGGCTCAGATGCATCCGGGTCCATTCTCCGTGACGTGCCGAAAATGGGCCCCACCCTCCCCGCCCCTGCTACAACGGTGCACTGAAGAGTACCAGATAGCCAAGGTATATAGGAGAGATAATCCATCAAAAGAAAGATATCGAGAGTTATATGAACTGATGGAACCCGATTTTGAGGTTGTCAAAGTTTTGACGGGAATCGATCAGCTGGATATAGGCACATATGAGATAAAGCTGAATCACAGAAAGCTGCTCGATGGAATGTTGAAGATTTGCGGTGTATCTTCTGAAAAGTTCAGAACAGTTTGCTCAAGCATCGACAAGTTAGATAAGCAAACATTCGAGCAAGTGAAAAAGGAACTGGTAAGCACGTGAAATAAATATTTTGGTTTCAGCCGAGAGAACCTTAATTATTGATTTGATCATGTGGATATATTTTAACTGGCCTAACAGTTCACCTCCTTTGAACCATATCTTGGGTGTATAACTATAAACAACATGGTCATCTTACATATAAAATGATGAGTCCCTAGCACTGTACCACAAGAAGTGATTCTGTGTGTACTTGAAACTTGATCTACAACATTCGAGGCTTGAAAATAGTAAAATGTTAATCCAAGTACTGGTAGGAGCTGATCTTTAGAAATAAGGCGAAGGTGTACTTTGACCCAAATATTGCAATTGCATGTGAAATAAGGCGAAGGTAGTTAAATGTGAAATAATAACATTATTGTTTATCATAATTGGCATATTATAATTAGATATAATAATGTATGTAGGATCAATAATGACCTCAATGGACCATCTTCTCCATGACGAGTGGCACAAGGAGATGAAGTACTGGCATAAAGCAAAACAAGTGCTAGCTTCCTTTTGAAAACATCTAAGCTAGCGTGAAATGACTCCTTTGTCTATCTGTTAGAGATTTTGGACCTTTGTAACATTTCAACGCGGTACTGTTTTTGGACTTGTTATGGCATATCTTTTGCCTGTTATGTTATGTAAGAACTATTTCATGTATGTTAGAAGGGTTTCTTTGAATTGTGGAGAGTGCTAACTGGTAGGAGCTGATCTGTAGATAAATTTTGTAAACTCTGTCTTTGTTTTCTGAAAATCGATGGTAAAATCACAAACCCTTTATTTAAGTAATTGCATTTGGTCAATATGACATTGAATAATTGTAAACATAAAAATTGTCATCCGTAGCAGAGCGGGCCGTTGACTAGTAAGAAAAAAAACTGGTGGAGATATTTGGAGGTCAAAGTTTGCAGTATGTTTTTTTTAGTTAGATCTTGTCTAATTACCCATGTGCTCTTTATTTTTTAAAAACAAGGAGTGTTGGTTGCTACTATTTTCCGAATTCGAATTCAAATATATAGCACTATGAACTCCTGTACGTGCTTCACTTTTTTTATAGGGTGACACACCATGTACCTCGTGCATGGATTTTCAACGATAAACAAGATAGTACACAGATTATCAAGGATACATGGCTTACTTGAAGTTAAAAAAATAGCTTAGAGGTAAAAATTTACAATGGTAATAGACTTGTAATTATCTCAAATTTGAAAAGGATAATTCATCTTTTGCCATTCATAATATGATTTTAGCTTGTTTGTGGCAGCTAATGAAATTTTAAAATCTGACTAGCTAGATTTTAAAATCTATTAAAAAATCTGAACCGTTTGAATCTATTACACATTACAAAATCTAGATTTTAGAATCCGGTACTATCCAAACAAAATCTAATGTTTGGGCATTCCAACGAGCCCAAGCGCAACCTTTGTTCTTGTATTAGTTACGCTAGCTGACGATGGCGTTGTTAGCTCTGCCTGTGAGCGATCAATAAAGGAAAAAAAAAGAAACGCTAAATTAGCAATGCCAACTCGTATTTACGATGGTGCGTCGTTAGATAAAGAAAAGAAGGACACCAACTTGACCACGAACTAACGACCACGATATGTGTGGTGACAAAGTCGGCAGTAAGGAATAAATATCATATGCTACCTAGTTATAAACATTGTGCAAGCAGGTCTGTTTCACCAGTTGGCCATTTTTTTCTATATATATATATATCGGTGAAACCGATAAGTAAGCTGAAGAAATAGTTCCGATTTAAAATAAGAATATTCAAAACTGATAAAATTGCTTTGATAAATAGGAAAAATAAAACAGTTTACTACATCATTTTAACCAAATTTTATCCAAATTATTTTTTGAATTTGTAGATGTTTTTAGTCAAACCACTCCGGGCTGGTTATTGCGGCTTGGTGACGATACGGTGTACACCGACACACATACACACCTTTCAATATTGGGTGGATGTGTCTTGCTTCACCAGACTTATTTGGCAGCTTATTTTCAATTTACTTACAGAAATAAGTAAAGCTGTGTCAAACAACAAATTTATTTTATAGTTTATTACTTCAGCAGCTTTTCAAAATAAACTTAAACAACAACTTATTTTTAACTGTTTTTCACTAATTAAAAAAAATAAATTATTTTTTATTAAGTTCTAGCATTACTTAAACAGCGCCGTAAACAAGCTGCAGTGGTGTGCAGTCGACTGCGCTCCCTGCGATATGCTTACCAGTCTCCCTTCCCTATCAGTGAAAGCGTGGGATATACCGCTATTCCGCAGTCCAAGAGGTGGCTCTGTCAGCTGTTGGCCCAGCGACCTCGACCATGGCACGAGGACCGAGGTGTCAACTACCCTCAATTCTTCTCGTGGCATATGAAGGTAAGGAGAGAACCACAGCTGTCACTCACTAGATACATGGTTGCATGCATGTTCATTTCCTTTGAGAAATCGTACCAGTTGGCCACGGACACAGATGTGGTCCTGGAAGTTTGACATCGATCCGCCACTATGCCGTTTCGGTTCTGGCTGCTTGAGCCGGGAAAATAGCTAGTAGTAGCAGTGACTATACTACAATCACTAACGTTTTTTTTTGAAATATAGGATTTTCATAAAAATTTTATATAAATTTTACAAAAATTAGTTCAATTTCAAAGAAAAAGTGTAAAAAGCTAAAAAAATTTTCTGTATTTCAAAGAAGGCCTAACATATTAGCCTACATGTTATTGATTACTATAGCGTATATAGAACTAAACAATATGCACTGTCAAAAAGTACTAGCAAAATCATAGATGTTACGTATCGATTGACATTCAAGAGTTGACCTTGATAACAAATCCTGGTCTATGGACGGTCACCTATAGGAGTATGCATTTCCACTTTCCCCGTACAATGGAAGAGACCCTTAAAAGAACTAACTACACGAAAATCTTACATGTCATCCCAACCTCGTCTACATAATGACATGTACATCTCCGGTTTTATTTTACTTCATAAACTAGTGCAAATTTATACTAGCCGACACCAATAAAATCAAACTAGAGAAAGTATTTGAATAGTTATATATACAAAAACAATTATCAAGCATGTATAAACTCGGATTCATTTTTTCAATAAATAGCAAATATAGCCAGATGCAACTCATTTTCATAGGCATGAGAACACTTATTTGTCACACGTGGCACGGGCATTTCAGTAGGCGACTTGGCTACTGTTTTTGTTCTTTTACCGCCACCTTCTTAGCCAGTAGATAGTACTATATCAAAGATCGCTAAATCATGTTCTTGTCTTCAATGATGCAGCTAAATTGCACATGTGGCTATAAAAATTGGATGAAATTATTTCTAATGTTCATGCAAACGAAATTTGCAGAAGTTTTGTTTTTACTACTTGGTCAGTCCAGCAAACAAATAAATCAATAATCATCACAGACTATACCTGGATACTAACTCTAGTATAAGTAGAGCCAAATTAGTTGTCTTTCTAAGAACAACCAGGATGTGTGAACAAAGTGACCCTTAAATGAGCACAGATAGCCCACCTATATGCAACGTGAAACTAGTATTTATAGCATTAAATATTTGAGTCCCCCATAGCTATCTTTCCCGGCCATATAAAATAGAAAATAATTTTTTACTGTAAAACTGTTGGTGGCCTTCTTTCTCCTTGCCGTATGTCCTGATTTTTCTTGCTATGAGACCCACCTTATAAACTACTTTTGACACCACATTGCATGACTTGACCGCAACTATTACTATTTGTACGTAACAGGGCCCACTATAATGACTACATAGTCGTTACACATTGTGGTCACCCTAAACAAAACATGGGATGACAACTAGACGGTATTAAAGGGTTTACTATATATAAGCAACCAATACTCCAGACATACGCTTCATGAGTTAATAACAAACAATATCACTTCCATGAGTGGTTGTACATGTATATCCTTAAGGCGTTGAGAACTGCTCGAGAATTCAGTCCCCAAAAAAAAAAAACAAAGGAAAAAAAAAACTGCTCGTGCGATGCTTGTTGAGTTGCGCGAGCGACAACCTAAGGACAAATTTGCAAGCGACGACTTTGGTAGCCTCATGCATGTGGCCATGGTTGAGATCCAAGGCCAAACACAATAACGTGGGGGCATTGAGGTTCTTTCTGAGAATAGCGAAGACAATGACTTGAGACCAGCAGCCCTGAGTGACCGAGTCCTTCCTCCGCCTATTTAAGGCCAGGAATCCGCGAGAGGGTAATGACAAGATTAGTTCATAACTACTCGTAGTAGCTACCGAGTAGCGAGCAGAATCATGGCAGCCGCCACCGTAGCAACTATTGTGCCATTCGTGGCATCTGTGTTCCTGCTCGTTGTGATAGCCCCTGCGTTGTCCGAGGCGGCCAACGTCGACAGCATGGCAAAGCCCGGCTGCCAGGCCACCTGCGGCGGCGTGCACATCCCCTACCCCTTCGGCATTGGCGCGAATTGCTCCCGCGACGGCTTCGAGATCGCGTGCAACAATGGCACGACGCCCGTCCTTGCTACCAAGAGCTACAAGATCCTCAACCTGTCCGTCGAGCCGAGCGTGGCGCTTGTGCAGCTGCCCATCGCCTACCAGTGCTACAACGCGTCCGGCTACGCCAACAACTGGACGTACGCGGAAGTGGCCTTCAATCCGCAGGGCGTGTACCGCATCTCGAACGCGCGCAACGAGCTCGTCGTCCTCGGCTGCAACACCGTGGCTTACATTAACAGCATGCCGGCCACAGACAAAGACTCCCCTTACCCCTACGACATCTACACCGGCTGCGTCTCCTACACCACCAGCATCGAGAGAGCCATCGACGGCCAGTGCACGGGCATCGGCTGCTGCAAGGTGGAC
>BCLG01004267.1:2460-17435 GCA_001602295.1 Zoysia matrella
TCAAATATCTAATTTGACATGTTATATATGATAAAAATTATGCATAAATAAAACTAGATTTATTCTGATCAAATATTTGGACCACAAGTATGGTCCAAATTAATATGCCTTAATTAGATGCATGGAGTTTTTCTTTTAAAAAGTGCAAAAATTAAACCAGTAATTTGATCTTGGTCTAGCAAACGAACCATTGTATGCCTTACATTTTTACTAAAATTATGTTACGCCTTTTCTGATGAAGGGGAATATATGATAAATACAAATTAGAGTACATTTCATCATAGAATACAATGAATTATTGTCTATATGTGCATTTAGATCAATCTTATCTACTACTATGATTTTACAACTAATTATTAATTCCACTTAAATACACTCGGCTCAATGTAATATTTTAGAATCTCAACGATATCATGGACCCATGATGCCTGTATGTCCGAATATATATGTTAACGTACATGCATGCATGTCCACACGTATATCGACAAAAAAAAGAGGTCACCTCAGGTCTTCTATGTAGTGTTTATACCTTTGTAGCTACACTTCAAAAGTAGTTTTTCCATAACTGACAAATTTGAAATGTTGTCATCAATAACCAGAATTCTTAGGCCCGACAGCCATATCGCTGCTTGATCCATTGCAACTGCAGCTACTTTAAGGAATTCAAAATATTAATACATGCTAGGAGGGACGTCACATATGCTAATCAATTAACTGGGGTACCCATAGTCTAACCTTCCATCTAATATTAGGATAGTTAGCTTCTAAGAGTACATAATAAAACGATTTGTACGCTCCAGAATTTAACAGAAGTATGGGACAACATGTTGAAGATAACGAACGAAGTAACCAGAAAAAAGGAAAATTTAATTTCAATTAATAAGACTATGCAGATGAAGAACCACATGCAACTAGTTTGTGAATCTAGATATTCCTATATCATCTAACTTCAAGTATGTGAGAGCAGTGTTGCAGTAATATCTTTATCCAATTATCTCGAATTGTAAGCAAGAATGGATTCATCACGCAGTGAAATTAGAAAAGGGAACCCAATAGCCTAGCTTGTTCTACATGCGGGCTAAACCTGCAGCCAACCAGCTGTAAAACCATACTTGCCGTTTTTACATGCAAGATCAAAGATAACACTTACCGCGTGCTGATGGTCGATAGATCGAGAGCTAGTCTTCCCCAAGATGCGATATCAAATTAAGATCACCCTGTCACCAGATTACTGACTGAAGACCAGCTGGTTCTTCAAGATATGGGGTTCGATATTCTCGATACAAGATGGTCAAAAGAAGGAAATCCACGCGTGAGCTCGATCGTCCGATCCGATTCGATCGCAGTCAATACAACAAGGCGCTGGATTCTGCCATGATCATCTTGGCAGGCAGGACGGTTTACTCACACCTCAGACCATAAGAGTTGACCTTTCTTTATGGTTCTCACAGACTCTTACCTTTAAAAGGACTTGACGTCTTTGTTGTGGCAACCCACTCACACAGAAATTGACGTATAGGATCGATTCTCTGTGACCTCGTCGTATGTCAGTGCCATCATATGTGTCATGTCGTGCTCCACAGGGCTCACATGCAGAGCAGGGCTCACATGCTATGCAAACACCATATCTGCGCTCCTGATCATACACGTCCGTGATGCAGCAAAAGTCGGCTCTAATACCATTCTATAACAGCTTAGGCTCAAATACGGCTCATGCTCACGCACACGCTGTGTAGGCCACACTTACACAATCATCTGTTTACGTTTTCATCCTCGCTTCACGTAAAAGAATTAACTCAGAGTTACTATGCTTTATATCAGTGGCTATTTAAGTTGATCCATCCCTCTTTAAACTAACAAAGTGAAATTAAAAATCATGGTTTACCCACACCACAAGCTATAAAAGTTGAATCTTTTTTCATGGGCCACACATTAGAATTTGTTGCCATTACCAACTCTCCACCGAATAAGACTATCCCTCTATATAAAGAGAGGTCATAGCCGATTGAGGGAACAATAAAAATAATCAATATTACTTTACCTTCTTTTCTCTTCAAATCCTAATTCCCTTCAATAACCCTAATTCCTGTTCCTCTCTCGTCCTGACGGTAGGTACGTGAAAACGATGTAGCCCGATCTGCCATGCCTAGATCTACCCTGGGAAGCTCTTGCTCACACAAGTCCCTCACGAGCTTGAGCATTCACGTGCTGCTATGAATCTGCTAAAACCAAAACTTCTGGTTACTACCATTTCGTTCTTCTGCACATGTATGTGCGTTGTGTGAGCATTTAGTGTCAACACGTCACTACCCAATTTGTAAATTCAGCCTCTAAATTATTTGAAATTAAATAAACAGAAAATTGTACAGAGCAGAATTTCTAAAACTCCGACACTAATTTGACGGTTTCTTACTAAGATGTATCAAAATTGAGTGACAGCAAAGCCGTTAGAAAGGTAAAAAAAAATATTTTCAGAATCCAGCGGCGGGATATATTTGGAAAACCAAGCATAAATGATATGGTGGCAGCTGTCGATGCGGAGGAACGTGGTAGCGCTAAGAAGAAGGAATGAGCTAGCTGCTGCCGCTTCCTTACTTTTTTTCCTATGTATGAAAGTATAGGTCAACCCTATGTTTATCTTAACAATTGTGTCATATAATAAATCAAGCGTGTGATTAGTCAAACAGAGTTGTTTCCGCACACAACTTAGTTATTTCTAAGTATTTTGGTCAATTCCGTAGTTTTTTCGCACATGAACTTAGTTATTTATAAGTATTACAACCGGAATGCCTCTGTTAGTTGAGTGTCAAGGGCACTCGGTAAAAGGCCAAAAACACTCGGCAAAGTGTTTATCGAGTGTCACCTACGGCATAGGCCACTTGGCCTATCTTTTGACGGCAAAAAGCCGTTTGCCGAGTGTTTTTCGTTGGGCACTCGGCAAAAGCTTTGTCGAGTGCCTTTTAGAGACTCGACAAAAAAAATAGACCAAACGAACAGAAAACAGTGATGGAGACTTTGCCGAGTGCCTGGATGTGACTCTTGGCAATCTCTTGTTTTTTATCGAGTGCCAGGTTTACGACACTCGGCAAACACTGAATGTTTGCCGAGTGTTTTTACGCAGATACTCGGTAAAATCTGAGGTACTCGGCAAAATATGTTTTCGAAATGCACAGAATTGTTAAAATCACACATATGTCACATCACAGGTAGTTTATATATAAACCACAAGCATATAGGTCATATCACAAGCAATTTATATAGAACACAAACATATAAATCACATCACAGGCAGTTTATATAAACAAGTCTCATACAAAACACAATAAACATCTATCATATTCCAATAGCTTCACACATAATCTCACACATAGTCCAATAGCTTCATACACTGATCAACTACGAGGCCACTGCGGCGTATGAGGCTATTGATTCAATGCCGCATGATTCGATGCCGCCGATTGATTCTATACAAAGGAGAAGAGATTGCATCTGTTAGACAAGATTTAAAATAGAAACAAGCAATTTAAAACATTCATACTCACGGGAGTAGTTGCAGGAGGAGGTGGAGGAGGAAATAGCTTCGGTGGCAGAGGTTGACCCATCCTCTCGCTAAGACATTGCATCTAGTGGAACATCTGCTCCATCCTCTGCCGCTCAACCTCTTGTCTCTGCCGATCGGCCTCCATTCTCGCCGCCATCTCCTCCCTTAGCCTCCTCTCTTCTGCCAGTTCGGCCTACAATATTTCACCTCAATGTTACAATGCAAAGCAAAGGTATGTAAAAATCAAAGAACGACGAATAAAACAGAAGTAACCTGGAGTGCCTCCTGCTGGGACTATGCAGTGGCTGGTCGTGGGCATATGGCCAGGCTTGAACTCGTGCTCCTTGCTCGAATCTGAGAGAGAGTGGGAGTAGTGGCCGTGTCAAGTGTGCTGTCTCTAATCCAGTACCGCCCGTGCTTCTTGCCTCCTCCTACCCTCATGACGACTTCTTCATCAAGGTCCTGGGTGCTCGGATCGTACTCTTACCCATGGACCTCTCTTGCCATCTCAGTGTACTCACTGAGGCGACTGTGGACGGTCGCATTGCTGTACGCCGAGGGCGGGTCCTCCGGGTTGTAGTTGACGTCGGACGTCGCCTTGCCCTTGTGGGCCAAAACCCATGCCTTGAACTAGAAGCAAGATTGACCACCATGTGACAAGGACTACGAAAAAATAGCAAGATGAGTAGAAATTATGCAGAATTGAACGTTATAATAAAGAAATGAATTCGTGTACCCATCTAGCCACGTATTCGTCGAGGCTAGAGTTGCCTTGATGGTGTGGTGCACCTGGCATCATCAAACGACGCTCTCGGCAAGCGTTGTGCGTCTACTCTCACTCGGTGACACACCACTTATTCACCATATCTTCCCAGCACTAGAGATGCTGGGCGCACCACCACGGAGGCATCTACACATCATTAAGTATATGACATATAAGAAAATCAAATTAAGCGTACTAAATCTCAGAAGAAAGTAGTATTAATGTTTTATATTTACCTGCAGGTATTCTTCCTGGGTCATCGTCATGGATCTTGCTTGAGTTTTAGTGATCTCCGTGTCAAGGTACGTAGCATAGTATGTAACAATGGCCTGGACGCGCGCCTCGTAATGCATGTCCTTGATGAGCTTGACACAGGCCTTGTGAGCCACAGTAGCCGCCTTAGCCTCGTATCCATCCTGGCATCAGAAGAAATCCTGCATATAGACACGATGTATCCAGTCATTATTTAGCAATGTCAAATGAAAACTAAATGTAGTGCGAGGAAGACTTACCCACAGTTCAGCCGTCACCCGCTCCGCCTGGTTGCGAAAGACCCTACCATCCCGATCTGGTATATCGAGAAAGGCGACGTAGTGGTCCCATGTGTAAGCTGGCTCATGCCCTCCGCCATACGCAACTAGGCCCGAAAAGTGTAGCCTGTACAAAAGATCAAGGATGCCATTGACATGGCATTTATGATCACCTGCAGCCACAAGCGTCCAACTCTGCCCAAGTGATTAAGATAAATTATTAGTTTCTATTGTGATTTTCAATATATCAAATGGAAAATAAATGACAACTTTTTAAGTTACTTACCTAGCACCAGTGGGTCGAATCAGCGGGCGTCTCTCACGAGGTATCGGTTGGGTCGGAAGGGTAGAGGGACCTCGCAACTAGACACCCGACGTTCTAGAGAAAGCTGAACCCCCTGTTGCCTCCTCCTGGTCCTCTTGCTCGTCATCCTGCTCCTACTCCTCCTGCTCCTCATCTTGCTCCTGCTCCTCCTGCTCCTCATCCTGCTCCTGCTCCTCCTCTTCGAGCGACGACGGAGGTATAGGCGACGGTGGAGCTACAGGTGCCTTACCTCTCCCTCGACCTCTGCCTCCACCCTTTCCTCGACCCTTGCTGGACCCCTCAGCTGCATCAGAACCACTTTTGTACAGCAATTTTACCTTCCTGAAACCGCCCATCATCTTTGCCCAATCACCTGCAATTAAAAAAAGTAAACCAAACAGCACAGATAAACAAAATGTATTTAGAATGAGATGCAAAAAAGAAAATTAGAAAATAAAGTAGTATTAAAAAAAGAAAATTAATTATTAGTATGGATCATACATATATTAAAAATAATCATCATGATCGGGATTAGCTGGATGATAAGTCTCATTATCGCTATCACCAATGTCAATATAATCGTGCCCGTGCTTCGAAGGAGGAATGGTGTCATCACTGTCATTGCCTAAATGTAATCGCTTAAGTAATTCTAAGTCCTTCACATTATAAACCTTATTTCCAGCGTCCTCGTTGATAGCCCTTTCATTGTCTACTTCCATTCCGACCGCTTCGGTTAAGTCTATCTCAAAAGTACCTTCTAGCCTATTTTCTTGAAAGAACTCTCCGTCATATGTGTTTGAGTCTATGTTGTAATCTTTATTTTTTGGGACCGGTAATTTACCGTGTGGGGATACCTTGTACACAACATCCCAACCCTTAAGACGGTCGTCGGTTTGGCACAGGTATGAGAGATAATAAACTTGTGTGGCCTGTTAACTCACAATATAGACATCGTCTCTTGGTAAGATGGATGACTGTCGAATTTCGACTAGTCCAAGATTAGAGTTCCGTCTCACTACTTCAGGATCAAACCAATGGCATTTGAATATGACAGGATTAAGAGGTTTGCAACCATGAAACGTGAGTTCATATATTTCTTCAATTCTTCTATAATACTCGACCCCATCAAGGCCTTGCGTAAAAACTCTAGTATTTGTCGTTCTTCGATTGGACCAACTATGCTCATGTTTTGTTGTGTGAAAACGATTTCCATTCACGTCATAACTGGTAAATGACCTGACCCTACAGGCACAACCGTCGACGACCTGTCTCAACTCGGCACTCGTAGACGCATCGGTCTGGCCCTGCGAGATCAAGCAGGATAGTTCGTTATATTATTTACACATACGAGCAACATGTAATGTCAAACTAAGTGCGAGGTAAATTGGACAGTACCTTATGTTTGGACCAAGACATGATATCGGGCATTCCATTTCCTGCACCCTATCTAAGAAGTGTCTTAGCTTCATGCGGGGTAGGTTCCCTTGATTCACGCCAGAATTGATGATGAAATTTCTGCATGTACGGCTCCACTTCGAAAAGGTTGGTCAACACATATAGCATAATAGTGCGCCACTCTTCATGTTTCAAGTCTTATGGGTCGCATCACTTGCACTTCCGAGTTGCCCTCGAAAAATGCTGAGGTTCGATTTGTCTTCGTCTGCATTGTAACGAGCGGTTGGGTTATGCACACTAGGAAGGTTGTCACAATAGTATTTTGTTGTGAAGTTTGACACCTCCTCTAGAATGTATGCCTCTGCAATGAAAGCTTCAATTTTGCATTTATTTTTACATTTAGTTTGAAGAACCTTTTGACATCTCTCAATTGAATAGCACCAACGGCCCTGCACAGGCCCCCTCATTCGTGCCTCGTACATGAGGTGCAAAATCAAATGTTGCATTGGATTGAAGAAGCCAGATGAAAAGATCTTTTCCAACTTACAGAGCAACACAGCTGCCATTCTCTCCATGTCTGCAATCATGATCCGAGATAACTCCTTAGCACAAAGCTGACGGAAGAAATTGCTCAACTCTGCCAGCACTAGCCAGACGTGCTCAGGGACATAGCCTCGAACCATCACCGGAAGAAGCCGCTGAAGCTATATGTGGTAGTCATGACTCTTTAGCCCATTGATTCGCATAGTAGATAAGTTCACTTCCCTCCTCATATTCGATGCATACCCATCAAGGAACATTAAAGTTTGGAACCATTCTAGTACTTCCCTTCTTTGTGGCCTCTTTAGGATGAATTCGGCCTTAAGCTTCCTCTATGACTTGCCGCCTTTAGGAGGTCCCATTTCTTACTTTGGTCTATCGCATAACATTGCCAGATCCACTCTAGCCTTAACATTGTCCTTTGTCTTATCAGAAATGTTCATGATTGTTGCCCAAAGTGCCTCGGCAACATTCTTTTCAGTGTGCATTACATCAATGTTATGTGGAAGTAGAAGGTCATCAAAATAGGAGAGCCTCCACAAGCCCGGCTTCTGAGTCTAGGCATATTGCTCACCATATCCCGCAAAACCACCTTCTTGTTTATTGATCTCGAGAGCATTTATTTGAGTACGAACTGCGGCGCCTGTCATCATCTGTGATGCAGGCTCTGTAACTACGACACCTTTCGTAAAGTTTTTGATGTCTCATCTGAATGGATGGTCAAGAGGGAGGAATTGTTGATGTTTGTCGAACGAAGAATACTTGCCACCCTTCTTCAACCAAATGAACTATAGAGCTGCCTTGCATACTGGGCATGGGAACTTCCCGTGAACATACCAACCGCAGAATATCTCATACGCCGAGAAGTCATGCAGGGAGTAGTGGTACCAAACATGCATTTTAAAGTTTCTCTTTGTAGCTCAGTCATACGTCCAGACTCCTTCCTCTCAAGCATGGAGCAAATCATCAATCACAGGCTCCATGAACACACTCATTTTATCCTCGGGGTGTTCAAAAATTATCAACGACAAGAATATATTCTGTCTTTGAAAGAGGACGTCGAGGGTTAAATTGAGGGGGATAACGAACACGGGCCAACAAGTATATAGGGCAGCCATCATTCCATAAGGATTGAACCCATCTGTTGCCAGCGCAACACGTACATTTCAAGCCTCTAAAGCTTTGTCGCAATGAATCACATCAAAATGGGTCCATGCTTCACCATCAAAAGGATGTAATAGTTTCTCAGGATTGTATCGACGTCCATTTTTATGCCATGTCATCTGTTTCACGGATTCCTCAGTCATATATAGCCGTTGGATCCTCGATATGAATGGAAGGTACCGTAGGATTTTCACGGGTATCGCGAGCTGTCTCTTATGACCATCACCAGAGTCTACCTCTAGGAACCTAGAGGATCCACACTTTGCACAGTACTTTGCTTTTGTGTGTTTTTTTCTAAATAAGATGCGCCCCTTCGGACAAGCATGTATCTGCTCATATGGCATCTTAAGTGCACAAAGGATTTTTCATGTCTGATACATGTTATTTGGCAGAATGTGATCTTTCGGAAGCATGCTGTCAAAAACTGTCAACATAACATCGAACACGTCTCGACTCAGGCTAAACTGGGACTTTACGGCCATTAGGCGTCCAATGGCATCCAGTTGAGAAACCTTTGTCCGGCCGTGAAGGGGTTTCTGTGCCGCAGTCAACATGTCGTAATACGCCTTTGCGGTTGCCTCTGGCTCCTCCTCCCTACCTCCTTCAGCGAAGTGTGCTTCATGATAGTCATTTAACATGTCTTCTACCCCGCCATTAGCATCATAATCCTCGACACGTTGTCTCACGACCTCGTCTCTCATACGATCGGCTTCATCATGGTAGATCCAACGAGTGTAATCTACCGTAAATCTATTCTTGAAAAGATGTTTACCCATAACCACCTTTGTTTGTCGACGCATGTTAGCACATCTGCTGCAAGGACACCAAGTGGCAGACGCTCCTTTAACCTTGGCAAATGCTAGTTCTAAGAAAGCATCAGTCTTCTCAATCTATTCATCGGTCAACGAACCCTGACTTGAGCGGCCCGTGTACATCCACTCACGGTCATCCATCCTCTAACATATCAGCGAGTGATATAAAAATCAATTGCATCTACACGATGTTTGTATTATCTAATAGGTGAAGATAGGTCCTAATCCCACCCGAGGATGCGTATATGAGGTTAGTTTTCATGCTCTACTTCTATCCGAGACAGAATTTCGGCAGCACCTCCCAACTGTGACCAGAGTACACGTCCTGTAAGGGAGATTGTGTATCCGGTTACAACAGAGAAGTGATGCTGAAACTCTGTCTCGAATAGGAGTAGACCATGGAAACTAACGTTATATACGCATCCTTGAACTGTCCAAAAAACGTGGACAATTCGAAACAAAACCGGTTATAAAAATGCAAAGATCTGCATATTTTCAGCCGTATCTCTTTCGAACGGGATACACCTAACTAAGTTACGTGATCTATGAATATGATACGAAAAAAGGTCTTTTACGTCTCACCTTGCTGTCCTGCAAAGTGACAAGTCGAGGATGATGTAATTAAGTCTCTCCTGAAAAAAAAAGAAAATAATAGCGTCAAAAAAAGTTAGGAGGGCAGGTGAGGAAAAAAAATCAAATGCTTTGCTGAGTGTTCACAAAAAACACTCGACAAAATATTCATTTGCCGAGTGTTCTGGAAATACACTCGGCAAACAATCTTTTTGCCAAGTGTCAAAGGCAGGTACTTGGCAAACTGTAACGGTCGCAAACGGACGTCAGATTTGCCGAGTGCAAGGAACCTGACACTCGGCAAACAGAAGGTTTGCCGAGTGCTGAACTTATGACACTCGACGAAGAAGGGGTTTACCGAGTGTTTTGTGTACGCCGTGCGCTGTTGGCGTGACACTCGGTAAACGTCTTCTTTACCGAGTGTCTAAGGATGCCACTCAGCAAACCTTCGTGCACTCGGTGAACATCCGGTTTCGGTAGTGTATTTGAGAAAGTACATTAATTGATTTTGTTGTGGAGACTGAGCAAGCTGTCGTAGTCCTCGATTGGACATGCCAAAGTTGGAATATATATATTGACAGTGATGTGATAGCCAATGCACGATGATCATATAGCAAGTCCATGGAATCTAGTATACACAGGTTCATTAAATAAAAGAAAAAGTATCTCTTTTTTTTTTGACTTACTTTGTCAACAACAAAAATACGAGAAATGATTTTTTGCCATAACAATCTAAGCTGATCTTTAATCTAACATGAATTCCTTTCCTTATCTTTAAAGTCCACAAGATTTGATACCCAGAACATTTAGTTTCTCCTTCGAACTAAGCATACTTTTACTCATTGCGAAGCAGGAATAATAATGTTTCCATAATCTGTTGTATTCCCTCCATTCACTTTTATTTTCATTCTACTTCTGGCCACGAGAATTAAGTAGAAACAAAAAAGTTATGGTGCAAAGAAAATGAGAAGATGAGAAAGGGCTATAGATATAGTGGAAATAGAGAAAGTTATATTACGAAGAGATGTATTAAGCAGAAATGACAAATATTAAGGAATACAATTTAAATACTAAAATGACACCTAAAAGAAGGTGGTGCCAGAAACTCACAACGTCGAGGAGACACATTCTCCAAGCTGCAAACAGTATGCATCGACTTCAAGAAGAAGGAATCCTCCTATCAATTGAAAGGCTTCCAGGGTGCCAGCATCAATATAAACTATTGAATCTGAAATCTCTTCTCCAGCCTGCAGCGGTGAGGTAGCTCAACTGAATGCGCCCAAACAAACAGTTCCCCCATTCTAAGCTGAAAAGATGCTATTTTGGCGTGTAAACTCCACCAAATAAGCAAGCCTGGTCAACTTATGTAACGCCACGCGTCTATAGTTCGCTTATAATTACCACCCAGCTCCCATGTGAAGCAGGACACGCATTCATATATAGCATCCTCTTAAGATTTCGACCATTTTTAATATAAAAAGGTTAACCTGAAAATGGAACAATGAGAGTTATAAACCAGTTCTCACCTCTCTACACAACCAAGTCGGTCTAATCTCACCTCTACTTCACTACTACTGAGCCATTAAGTTTGAAACCACACCCCTAATGGACTGGGGTATTACAAGTCAACCACACATTGGACTCGTGGTAGACGAATATCAAAGAGTTAGGAGCCTAAAAGGGTGGTCACATGCAAAATAACTTCACAGTTAATTAACACACGTCAATGCCATGGAGCATGCAAGCTCCGATGGGCGGATGAAGTCGTTCCCATCACGGTCGAAGGCGCGGAACGCCTCGAGGAGTTGGGCCTGGTCGATGGTGACGACAGGGCCGCACGACCCAAGGAGCAGAGATGCAGAGACGTCGCCAGCTCATCGAACTCGATGGTGCCATTGTCGTCGGCATCCATGGCGGCGATGGGGCCATGATCTCATGCCTAGTGGCAGGGTGGAGGACGGGAAATCGGAGCTGGCCCCAGGGGTGAAGCCAGACGTGCTTTCCATTGGGGTCAGCCCCTTTTGCTGATTGGATCATCTAGTGCTTAAGCACTGATTTACCATGATTTGTCAAAGTTTATCGGGGTCAACAGACCCAATAACAACACATAGCTTCACCCCTGGCTGGGCTGCGATCTCCAGCTGCCGTCGCCTTCCAGGTTGAAGCAGTGGAAGAGTCACGGAGCTAGCGCAGCTGCTAGTCGCGAATCCTGTGGATAAAAGTCTGAAACGGGGGCTGATGGAGGACAGCGAAAAGCATGTTGCGGACCTAGATTTCTTCTTCGTTCCATCCAACTGTTGCCAAGTGAAATGATGATGTGGCATAACAAGAGTGCGAGAAATCGAGAAGTTTTACACCCTCCGTGCTATTTGAAGCTTATTTTTAAGGTTCGTTAACTGTGTCTTGGACTAATTATTTCTATATATTTAATTAATTTGATCAATACAAGATTCATATTTTTAGATTTATTGTAAAAATTATTTTCATAATATATGATTTATATATTATTAAAATTTTAAAAATTATTTGTTAAAGTCATATATAGTCAATCAATCCTAAAAATAAGCTTCAAATGGGACACAGGGAGTAGATACTAGATTTAAGAAAGTACAATGTTGAAGATGTAAGAAGTGACATACAATCTGATTGTGTTGCGGAGATTGAGCAAATTGTCATATTCCTGATTGGACCTCATGCCAAAAGTTGGAATATATTGACAACGATGTGGTAGTCATGCTATTCACGACCATCATATTGCAAGCCCATCGAATGTAGTAGACACAGATTCATGAAATAAAAAGAAAAAGAAGAATGTTGGTGTCAAAGGTGAGAAAAATGGTTTGAATTAACTATTAGCTTTTTTAACATGTATACCGTCGACAAGAATAATGTGACAAATTATTTTTCAACAAAAAAACCTAAGATGATCGGAAAAAGTGTAAAAGGAGATAGATTAAGTATAGGATGGTCTGTTGTATTGTATCATATCTCCACCGATTTATATGAGTACATAAGACTTGGAGGATAAGTCTACTCCCGAGACATATGTCCTACTTCTATAATGTTGTTGATTTACCTCTTGGAAAGTAAAATCAAGAATTTAATCTCAGTCATTGATTTTCTAAAATGATAATTAAATAATAAGAAATAAAAATCCATCTCAATCGGTTTGCGTCTTTACTTTCCAAAATAGCCACATGAGTTACTTTCTAAAAACAACTGCATGAGTTGTTTTCAAAACAAATTACTTTCCAAATTGAACATTCTTACAGTAATTAATTATTATGGAAGAACTTTTACCACCTGTGTGGTAAAAACCAATTTAATCCTCAAGATCCACTCAAATGGATGTTCTACAGTGATTTGGGTCTACCTTAAAATCTTCCTTCTATAATACATAATATCTGAATTACAATATACTCCCTCCATCCGCTTTTGTTAGGCATATTTTTCAAAGGCACAAAGAACAAGTATTAACCATCACTCCATATTTAATTAGTGTTGTGATTCTTCGTTCTATGGGAAAGGCCAGTCAGGACGTAGCAAATTTAGCTGACTTAATTAGTCAAGCAATTAGAAGGCCCATGCAAACTTTATAACAACAGCCACATACACTTCACGAGGTTGACAACTGAAATACGCCTATGAATTGTAGACAAATCCTTATAGCAAATATGCCCAACGAAAGTGGACGGAGGGAGTATACTCAAACATCGTTCATAGTCGCAACAGGAGCATCTCAAACAATGAGACTAAAAAAAAAAGCCTGCTAGTTCTTTCCGGGGCATCATGGACCACATGTTTCTCGGTCGTCAAAACACATGTTTCTCAATCGTCAGGTCAACATTATTATTCAATCAAACGACTACTCATGCATGACTCCTCCATATGGATGATATCCATATATACAAAACTTAATGAGAGAAGTCACTGGGACTACATATATCCAAGAAGAAAAATCACATGATTTATAATATGCTAGCTCCACCCCCAGCGTGTAGTATGCCATAGACGCATGGGGTTGGTTTGGATCCACTATAGTATATTAAAATCTAGATTGTGGAGGTAAATTCTATAAACTAGATTATAAAAAAAAAATTGGTTGTGTGTGTTTTGAGACTAGATTATATAGTCTTCTTTTTTAGTTAATTACTTATCTAATGAACTATTTTCCTGTAAAATAAGAAGGAATATGATGACAGTAATCTACAACTATGTCAGATTTTGTTAAGGATAAGATGTCTTTTGTTATGTGTAATCAGATTTTAGCTAGGGCGAGGCAGCTAAAGTATTATACTACAATCTGGATATCTCGTTTATATTATCTGAAACACTATCTGATCATATGTTTGGATTTTATAATCAGAGTGGATCAAAACTGTCCTGTAGGAGTGAGCACCATTCAACACCGGGAATATAATCAGGTAGCGGTCAAATGCCCGTGGGGCCAGCCACTAGGGAATGCGTGTGTAGTCAGTGTCCTCGATCGCTTTGGCTCCTCCTCGTTGCTGTCACCGGTGTCGCGAGCAGCGTTCACTTTCTTCACATGCCGATAGAAAGCTCACGCCCAAGGTACGGGCTAGCCCCTTTTGTAATCCCTCTCTCCTGGTCTGGCTCTAGCTGCGAACTATGTATGCACTCGATCAGACTCACCGTACTTAGGTTGACGTTGATTGCATCATTTCTTCCGGCTGGGTTGAGTCTGATCCCAAGCTGACGCCCGATGGTGATGCCCGGCAGCCAACCGCCACACATTTCAGTTGTGGAGGAAGGCAGCTCCACATGGGTGCTGGTGCTCCATACCCGAGCTAGTCTGCCTGCAGGTATCAAAGGTAGGGCCGGCTAAAGCGTGCGATTCCCTCATCGACAGAATCCTTGCTGAACTAGCGATATATACCCCTCCTGCAGCCCTATTCTTCCTTCTGCACCAAAGACCGGGCTAGATAATGTTGGAAAGAATCCAGTCATGGCCCGTTTGCTGTGGAAGTCAAGGAGGAACGGTTCAGCAGTGAGCAGAGCGCAACTCCAGGAGATCATGCAGGAAATGGACGCGGCAACGGCGTCGTGGTGTGCGTGAGTATTCAGTCAAGTTAACGTGCGGTGTGCATGTTTGTGGATCACTAGTTGGGTGGTTTAGTAGCTGTTCGCACAAGTAGTGTTCACTTGTAACCTTCAGTTTTTTACTGCATCTAATACATCAGAGAAAATAGCTCGTTCAGAGCTGAAAACTCTCCCGTGTCCTCTCTGTTTTCCGCTGGTGTCCTCCCTGCAGAACACGAGCAGGCGTGCAACTCATTGATTTGTTTCCTTCATCTGGTATTAGAGCCAGGACGTGATTGCATGCCCAAGTACACCC
>BCLG01004267.1:25698-37399 GCA_001602295.1 Zoysia matrella
TGGCAAAAATATCAAGCAAAATTACGGTGCTGATAGACTAATCTTGTCTGTAAAGAGGCCTTGCGTGTACATCCGCTTGAATCAAACAGATATAGTAGCTTATAATTACAAGAAATATTAATGTTACTGATCGAGAGTTTGATTATGGAACTCAAAACCAACCTAGCTATATATATTTGTAAAATATTTCCTCCAATTCTTAAACTGTTCTCGCTTGGATTTTAATCCAAAGTACTTACAAATGCTCCCAAGTCTCAATTGGGTTATTGTCTCACAATAAAATTACATATGTCACACTAGTTTATGCGAACTATTTTATTGTGGATGAGTTAAACATAGGTAGGTACACATCTTTTTTATTTATATAGCGCTATAAGTCGGACATACATACCCTTATATTTATATTTTTTGGAGCCACTGGTGTTTTAATAATGGCTTTGTAAGGATAAAAATTATAGAATATACATGCATTGTACTTATCTTGCTCAAATCAATTTATATTTATTCCAAATCTTTGTGTCCATCCCATACAGAAATACTGGCTTCACCTGAGAAAATCAGCTCAAACATTGCACAAAGATGATGCAGTTTCCTCATCACATCCACATGAATCAAGCAACCACAAAATCTAAATATTCAACCATTCTCTTAAGTCGATATATCTTAACCAGAACCAGTACTCTCCTGAAGGCTTTCAGTGCTTTATTAGTCGGTGAAGCACACTCCTTATCTTCCTAGAAGAAGGTACTTCATATTGTATTGAAGTGAGATTTAGCTCCTTCCCTTCATGAACACACTACAGCTAAACCAACCCAGCAATATTCAGAGGTCACAAGTCATGACAAAAACATTGAAATCTGAGGTATTTTAGATAAGTGTTTTAATATTGCTACAAATGTAATTCCGCGATTCGAAGTGTCCTGCTATGATTCTATGATATAATACGTTTTTGGTACTACTGCCGTTTTCTTATCTCAATATATGTCATGTTATACGTTATGACCCCAGCCAAGCCTGGGTTCCAATGCAACAGCCGCTTAATATAATGCCAGGGTCTCTCCCCATGATCTACTTCTTCTTCTTGTTGTTGTTATTTATCGGCCTAGCAGCTAGATAGGTGAACTCAACGAGGGTTACCTCTTTTAGCACTATTTGCCTTCGCAGATAAGATGTTTCTCCAATATTAATGAAAAAAAGTTCATCACAATCCTCTCTTTTTGAGATAGGAAAAAACAAGCTCAAACTTTAAGTACCTACTCTCTGTGCATATAAACACATCTCACGTAAAAGAAGGGAGAATCACAAACAAACCAAGCATTGTTTCTTGAGCCCCATTTTCTGTGCTGTTAAGTACTTTCATAGATCGTTCTTATTAATCAAATAAAAAGCATCTCTGCCAATAATGTGCCAGTGTGAGCAACATCTAAGTGGAAAACAATGCCTGTTCATGACTTCATGCGAGGAGCCAAAGATCTTGTGAGTCTGGGCATTGAGGACGTATCTGGCAGCCAAAAAATTGAGCAAACCGGAAGTTTTGCTTTGGCATCCTTACGGTCCAACATTAATTTTTTATAAGTTTGCTGTTTAGACATGTTTGTTGTCTGTTCAAGTGATCCTCTAGTATTTCGGCTGAATTTCTTAGAGAAGGCCAAGAAGTGTCAGAAAGAGAGGAAGATAAAGCCAAATTGTTGCTTTCCATGATGTATCCCTGATTGAAGCCATCGAAACATATATATGGATCACCTAATTTGAAACCCAGACGAGGGAGTTACAAAATTTTCAAAATGCACATAGGCTTTTGTAATTTAGAAGTTCCAGTTTTGATAGACTTA
Source organism: Zoysia matrella (assembly GCA_001602295.1). NCBI lineage: Eukaryota > Viridiplantae > Streptophyta > Magnoliopsida > Poales > Poaceae > Zoysia > Zoysia matrella. Next base: position 27,531 of record BCLG01004267.1, read on the forward strand.
CACCTCGAGAAAAGTGAAAGCTCTGATTTATGTTTCGAAAGTTCCATTTTTGACAGTTTTAAGGGAAAGAGGTAGGTTTAGAATTTGTTCAGTTACCGACTTTCCACAGAATAAAACAACCCCCTCTATATAGAGAGGGCTATAGCTGATTGAGGAGACAATCGAATAAATCAATATTACTTTATTTTTCTCTCCAAATCCTAATTCCCTTCTCTAACACTAATTTCTATTCTTCTCTCATTCCGGCGGCGCGTGAAGATGATCTGTCACACCTGGTTTTAAGGACAAAACCAATTGACCCATTATGTGTGCCTACGAATTAAGTTTCACAGATAAAGCGACTTCATTAATGGTAAACAGAATTTCTTGAATTACACTGAAATTAACCTATTACAAGAATGATTAAGAGTCTTAGAATAATTATTAGAAACCAATTGCAGTGGAAAATAAACTAAATGATGCGAGCTTCCATAGGCAGTTGACGGAGAGATGGCACGCCTAGACCTCAGCTCCTGTGTCTTCAACGTCTTTCCAAACTTCACCTTCCACAGAGCAGCATTCATAAAGGTAAGGTTGTGCACGGGATGTACTAAGCAAGCGTGAGAAATGATGACATGTGGCAACAACCAAGGAAAATGCAATATAGGGTTTTTTTTGCATAAAACTTGCAATGGAGACACATTCCCTATTAAGCACCTATTTACTAAGTGATAGACATCGAACACTAATGCTAAGCCAATGTGCAGCCTACTTGGTTGTAGCACCAACATGAGAACCAATTACAATCTCCCACTGTGATCCACTGATTACAACAAACCGCCCCCCAATCTCACTAATCATGTGAGGGTCCATGCAATGCTCATCATTATGAGCACATCATTCTAGACAGTTTTAACTCTGCAGAGGTTATACACATTCGACACGAGAAGTGATTTTATCCTCTGTTGCCAGGAGACCAAAAAATCTCCATCCCGTCTGTGCTGGCTGAGCACTCGCACATTTTCTTTGGTGTGAAGGCCAGAAGATTACTTCAATGCTTTTCCATGACTTCCTCCAGCTTGTACATGCCTACTAAGGTTTCCCATCAGGAACTAACCGTAACTTGAGAGGCTCCCCCGCTTGTGCCAAATGGTTTCTGGGAGTACCCCTCCTTTGGTCACACATCTTGCTCCAGGCGGATCCAGGTGTACCCCACTTTCTCCGCTCCACCGATTGGCACGCACAGAACTGATCCCCTCCACGTACTACGCGAGGTTGTCCGCATTCTTGGCTCGTAGTTATACAGTTGCACACAAGTGGTCGCTCCACGAACCGTTCCTTCAATTTAGGGTAATCAACAAACTAAGGGACAATGCCGGTAATCCAGCACACAACCCTACACCAATATATCACCCAAATCTGACATAATTATAGATTACTGTCATCACATTCCATCTTGTTTTATCGGAAAATAGTTCATCAGATAAGTAAATAACAAAAAAAAGAAGATTATATAATCTTGTCTCTAAACACACCTGCCCAATTTTTTTTATAATATAGATTATAGAATTTAACTCCATTCAACAGATAAGTAAATAACTAAACACGAAGATTATAATATAGATTATATAATTCAAGCCAACCCTCCAGCAACATTTCTCTTCTTTTTCTTTTGTATCATGAACCTGTGTATACTAGATTCGATGGACTTGCTATATGATCATCGTGCATAGCATGGCCATCACATCATTGTCAATATATATTCCAAATTTGGCATGTCCAATCGAGGACTACGATAACCTGCTCAATCTCCACAACACAATCAGATTGTATCTCGCTTTTTGTTGTCTTCAAGGAATGTACTTTCTCAAATACTTATGAATAACAAAGTTCATGTGCGGAAAAACAATGGAGTTGACCGAAATACTTAAGAAATAACAAAGTTCATGTGCGGAAACAACTCTGTTTGACTAATCACACATTTGATTCGGATATCATATGACCCCACAATTGTTAAGATAAACTTAGTGTTGACCTATACTTTCATCCATAGGAAAAAACATAAGGAAGCAGCAGCAGCCAGCTCATTCCTCCTTCTCAACGCTACCACTTTCCTCCTCGACAGCTACCACCACATCATTTACGCCTGGTTTTCCAAATACATCACGACGCTGGATTCCGAAAATAGTTTTTTACCTTTCTAACGGCTTTGCTGTCACTCAATTTTGATGCACACTAGTGAGAAACCTCAAATTAGTGTCGGAGTTTTAGAAATTCTGCTCTGTACAATTTTTTGTTTATTTAATTTCAACTAATTTAGAGGCTGAATTTACAAATTGGATAGTGACGTGTTAACGCTAAATGATCACACACAAAACACATCCATGTGCAGAAGAGCGAAATGGTAGAAACCAGAAGATTTGGTTTTAGTAGATTCATAGCAGCACTTGAATGCTCGAGCTCGGGAGGGATCTGTGTGAGCAAGAACCTCCTAGGATTGACCTCGGCTCGGCAGGCTAGCTAGATCGTGTAACACCCAAAAATTCCACTTTTAAATAAAGTTCAAATTTTGACTTTCCTTAATTGCATCTCATGATTAGTATAGAATAAAATTTCTTTTTCAATTTAAAATGCGAAGGATTGCATTTCATCTCATTCTTTCGCATAGTATTTATTTCATCCAAATATAATTCATGCATTGAAATAAAATAGTTAAACAAATAAAAGAGAATAAAGGAAATTAGAAAGAAAACAAATAATAAAAACCCTCTCTGGGCTGCAGCCACTTCCCGCCTCTCCTCCCTATTTCAGCAAAAACAGCCCAAGCCCATGCGACCACCACCTCTCTCCCTCTCGCTGCCACGCGCGACCCGCCCATCATCCCCAACCCCCAGCCAGGTTTCTGTTTAATAGTGTTTCATTCAAATTTTTGAGGGTCCAAGTAAACTGTTACTCCTTAGTGATTGGCTATATTATAAATTCAGTAGATTGCATTCCAATTCGAATTAGAACTTATTTCCACAATAAAAGTTGTTCCTCCTAAAATATTCTATCATCTTACAAAGTTTCAAGATTTTCAGAGGAGTGAAGGAGATTCTTCCAGAGCTTAGAAGTTGGTTAACTGATCTGCTTTCACCAGATTTTTAAGCTCCTTATCTGATAACCAGTTTTAAAATTCAATATCTTTCCATTCCATGTGTATCTTCCTGTGCATATCGGTTGGAGGGTACAAAACATTGTGAGGAACAGATCTACCGAATTCCAACCAAATCGGAACTCATTTGCTAATCGTTTTTGTGGTACCAAAATGATCAAATGTTAAGCCTGGCTGGGGTTTGCTGCCACGTGGGTCCCACACGTTAGCCTCCCTTTCCCCACCACCTTCCTTCTTCCATAAGCCAGCAGCACATTGGTACTCTATTACTACCTCCATCTCAAAATAAGTTGTTTGGATTTTATTCTATTTAACTTTGATCAATATTTTTTTATAAATTTAGTTAACTTTAAAAACCTAGTATTTGTACTTTTAACTTCATCGTAAGAAATACTTTCGTTCTTTATATTTTATATATATTAGAAGTAATTAATATTTATAAAAATCATTGATTAAATTTGATTAAACTTAGATGAATATTTATTTTGAGACAGAGAGAGTAATAAGCTTCCCCATAGGAGGGCCCCCCCCCCCTCTCCTCCCTCACTGCTCCCTTTTCCTTCTCTCTCTCACCTGCTCACGAACTCTCACTGCCGAGAGCCGCTTGCCACCGGGAACTCGGCCATCCGGCCATCTCCGGACTGCTTCCTTGGCGAATAGCTGCGCCTGGCTGTGGTCGAGCCACCCAGGGGGTCACCCGACCGCCCCTCTCGCCGAGCAGGGAGTATTTTGAAGTTTTCCCAAAACCCGAGCTCCGGCGTCGCCCCCTAGTCGCTGGCCAAATCCGTAAGTTCTAGCCCATTATTCTTCAAGTACTTTCGGATATTAGTTGCTAAGCCGCTAAACTTATGCTAAGAACTCATATACCAACGAATCGGTGCTCATGTGTGCAGTATTTCGGGTTTGACCGCCGCCATTGTCGTCGGCCGCACCACCCCACCGTCGACATCCACCACCGGGCCATCCTTGACGTCAACAAGCTTGATGCCGCTCTGATCCACGGTTCTGTGAAGGCCTAGCGCCAGGAATCCCGGAATCTTGTCCACCGCGCCGCCTCCTAAGCGCCGCCGAAGCCCGTATTCTGCCACCGCTCGCCGTCGACCGCTTTCCTGTGAGCTAAGCCCTCCGGAGACCGCCTCCTGAGCACCCTCGTGTCGCGGGGAACGCGGTGGTGCGGGAATCGACCGCCGCCACCGGCGAGGAGTCCCCGCGAGCCAGCCGGTGGGCGCCATGGCTGGGTCGAGCCGCCGCCCCCCCCCCCCCCCCCCCCCCCCCCCCCCCCCCCCCCCCCCCGCGGGGATCCCGTGTGGCCAAACCCCGTGGGTCAATTGTGGCTGCACCCAGAGGCCGCCACGTGGCCCCGTGGCTGGGAATTTGAGTTATTTTCGAAAATCATTTAACAACTGCACAGAAAAGTCAGTAAAATTTGTAAAATTCATAGAAATTGATTCCTTGCTCAGAAAATTACAAATAGTATACCATTGGAATCCTTGTAACATGAGGAACATTTCGAAGTATTCAAATATGCATTTTCATGCATTGACATGTTTCTGCATATTAGTTAAAGTACAACTAAATATGTGCATATCTCCATTTTCATGCATAATTAAAATGTGAAAATTGTATTTTTGCATTCTATTGTTTCGGTAGTGGTATCATAAATTTATTCAGAATTTGTATACCTATATTTTATTTTTAAATAATTTATTAGCCTTAGATGGTATTTAATTTGATATAAATCAAGTTGATGGCAATAAATATTGAAATTTGGTCAGAAATTGTTTTATACGCCCATTGATTTTATGATCAAATAAAAGTTGAGTTTATATCTTCCAGAACCATATTAAAAGATTTTAGAAATGGTATACTCATTTTAACCAATTGGAATCTTGTGGTATATAACCATAATTGTCACCTTAATAAAATTCTTTGTTATGAAATCATTCTCATGCTGATCGTTGTCTTATCATTGCATGAGCATCGCATAGCAGGGGTTACACCATAATTCTCACCTTAATAAAATTCTTTGTTATGAAATCATTCTCATGCTTGTTGTCTTCTCATTGCATGGGCATCGCATAGCAGGGGTTAATTATAAAATGCATTTATTTGTTTATTTGCATATCATCTCATACATGTAGAAAATGACTTGAAGGAATTACTGCAGAAGATTCCGCTGCTACTGATAACTCTCTTGCTTGTACTAACCATCAGCAAACTCAAAGCAAGCCCCGGTGCATTAACCCTATTGTTAATATTTTCATTTTTAACACTGTGTATGGTTAGTAATGTGTTGTACATTAGGTATAGGTGTTGATTGAAAACTTTAGACTGCATGATATGTAACTTATTACCCACTTAGAGTCTTTGGTACAAGTATCTCGATGTGGAGCTAAACTATGAGTCTTACTTCACGGTAGAAGTTGAGTAGATGGGAAATTCACTCACGAGCTATAGGTTATTAGAGTTTGGTAAGTACGTTATAGTTATTGGATCACATGAAAGGGTGAATTGGAGATCGGATGGGGTGATGTATAGGATATGGTTTGGAAAGACCGAGCCTTCACGGTGATAGCTCCGTTTGTGTCAGTTAATGACCGATCGAGTGTGGCTCTGTTTGAGCAAGTTTGAACTGTATCGATTACATACTAGATATATGAGATCAAAAAAACTGATGTATCTCAATATCTGTAGTGATTAGACGTACCTCTACCCCTCTTTAGGTGGTGAGTGGAGGAGAGCTTTGGATCTAACCATAGATGCATCCAAAGTGGTGATCGCATAGAGGACCATGTGCTCGGGAGGAGTAGGCCTCAGACCGGCCCTATGATGTTGTTGTGAAAGGCTGCCACGTACGGCTTCCGAGAAGCACATACATGTCGTGTAATTCGGGTTTCTCCTATAGGATGTAAATCGATTATAATTGATGCCCTCACAGCAACAAGTACTGCTTATCTCACTAAGTTACAACATAGTAAGAACATGGAATGAATAACGAACTTGCTGATTTTTGTGATTACTATATTTGTATTGCAACCATGTTTGATGTAGTCTATAGTGCAAACTAAATTTGTATTTTTGAACCTAACTTAACACTAAAATATGAAATTAAGGATTCACTATTAGCGCTATATTTTTGCAAAGAGCCACCACCTGTAAGTTAGCCTGTTGATAGTTAGGAGTCGATTATAGTTAGCCTTTTTGATGGGTAAGCCTTGCTGAGTAATTAGTAATCACGGTTTTTTGTTTCTCTTTTTTGCTTGTAGTCTTCCCTGCAGGTAAATGGTTTCACTCTGTTTGAAACTCTATTTTTACATATCTATCAGAAGAACAACTTAAACTTTAATGTAATACTTTAAATCAATTTCCTGTAATATATTTTATCACTCGTGTTGTACTATCCGGATATTGTTGTGCAATATCGCCCGATATGATCCTGTCGGCGAGCCGCCTGTGTTTTTTGGGGCAGTTCTGCCATAGTTTCCAGAAGCCTCAACCTCCACCGCCAGCCGATCCCCCATCCGACCCGTAATCTCGCGGGTGATCACCAAGATCTGCTCCCCAACATCGTCCTCGAGTCAACCGTCCTTGTTCCCCTATAGATCTCGACGTCCTCACCCTTCTTTCACCCCCTGGACACGCGCTCCCTAGCCTCATCGTCACACACCGTTGACGCAGTGCCGCTCATCCTCGAGTAGCGCCGCCCCCGCCCAGGCCTTCCCTGTCAAGCGTCGCAGCCTTCCAGAGCTGTGAGGCCCATGGAAAAAGGCCCAACTCTCATGGCTTGTAGTGTGGGTAAACCATGAGATTTAGTCCTACCTTGCTGGTTCAAAAAGAGATGGACGAACTTAAATAGCCAGTGACCCAAAGCATAGTAAGCCCGAGTTAACCCTTTTACGTAAAGCGAGAATAAAAACGTTAGCGGGTTGCTGTGTAATTGTGATCCACGCAGTGTGTGCGTGGGATATAAGCCGTATTTGGGCCTGTGCTGTTACAGAATGGTATCAAAGCCAACCTTCACTATGTCACAAGCGTGTAGGATCAGGGGCGCAGATACGGTGTGCATGGTGCATGGGCTCTGCAACGTCACAACATGACACATATGCTGGCACTGACGTACAACATGGTGGGAGAGGATCGATCTTGTACGTCTATCACTTGTGTGAGTAAGTTGTCTTGATGAGAAATCGAGTATTTTGAGGGTGAGAGTCAGTGACGCCCATGGAAATAAGCCCATCTTCCGTGGCTTGTGGTGTGGGTAAAGCATGAGATTTAGTTGCACTTTGCTAGTTCAAAGAGGGATGAACTAACTTAAATAGCTAGTGACCCAAAGCATAGTAACTTCGAGTTAACCCTTTTATGCAAAGCGAGGGCGAAAGTGTAAGCAGGTTGCTGTGTAGGTGTGGCCCACGTAGGGTGTGCGTAGCTATGAGCCGTATTTGGGCCTGAGCTGTTACCGAATCCACCCGATGCCGCTCAACCCTCAAACTCAAGCCCCATCAACAAGGCCCCTGTGTCGGCGATCCCCGACGTCATTCAGGCTTGAGGTAAGAATCCCGATGTCGTCATCTACGTTTTAAGCATTCCCCATTGAATTCCGACCATCGGAGGCGCCAACCCAGTTCGCCGGAGCCTCCTCGGCCATGTCACCGCTGCGCTAGCCTTTGGCCGTGCCTACCAAGCGCGACTGCCCGGAGCCGTCCGATCTGGATCGGATCTAGATCAGACCCCTTATAGGTCTTTTAGTTTGAGCTGTCCGATTCAATTCCAAGAGATCAGATTCGGCCACATGTACACTATTGATTTTGCCCATCTATTAGGAAATCGACGCACCAGATTAATCCATTTTTTCCACATAAAATTAATTTGCATTCGTAACTGCAACAGCATGATGTCTTGCTGACATCATCGGATGGGTTTAATTAAAATTAAATAGGAAACATGGTTAATTAATTTTGGATTAATCTAATAAATGTAATATTAATCTTAATAATACTAATAAAATAATAAATAATAGTATTAATTTGAATAGTAATTATAATATTTATTTAAATAATGATTAATTTTACAGAAAGTCCCTATAGTTTATTTAATTAATTACAAATCAGTCCCTACCATATGACAAATTTATATTTTAGCCCAAGAACTTTTCTGATATTAATTATTAGTCCTAACTTAATTCTAGAAATTACAATAAGGCCCTCAAAAATTAATTTTAATTATAGATTAGAACATGTAACATTATAAACACCATAACTTTTCAACTGCATCTCCGATTTAAGCTATTCTTGTGCCAAAACGGTCGTAACAACATAACCTATACATTCACGATACCATCATACAACTCTTGATCTGTTTGTTGTATATGATTTGATTGTTTTGTGTCTCGTTCGTTAGGCAACTTTGTTTCGAACCCACGGTACGAGGATTTCTAGCTGCAGGACCTAGAAGCAGTCGAGTATTACACTCCACTGCACGAAGGCAAGTGTTCTTGACGATCTTGTGCCTATTTTACAAAACATCTGTTTTGTAGATTGTATGCTTGTGTCAAATTAGTTGCGCACCTATTATAATGGTTTACCAAGTTTTTCCTTATTACGCCGAGCCACCCTGGTTTATTTTCCTGTTGGGTAGATTACATGCTTAACTTACTGTTGTCGGGATGTGTGATATTAATTTTATTCATTATTATACTTGTTTCACAGGGATTAAGGAGTTATTTAATAGCAACTTGTAGATTAGGGATTTGGGTGATCTAGTTGGTGTAGGGCTGTGTGCGAGGTTACCGGCACAATCCCTTGGTTTGTTGATTCTCTCAAATCTAAGGACCGATTTGTGGAGCCACCAGCAGTGTGCAACCATACAACCACGAGCCAAGAATGGGTGGAGCCTGGCATAGTACGTGGAGGAGACCAGTTATGTGAGTGCCGACTGGTGGAGGAGGGAAAGCGGAGTACGCCTAGATCCGCCTGGAGCGATATGTGTCGGGAAGGGAGGGGTACTTTCAGGAATCATTTGGCACAAGAGGGGGCCTCCCAAGGTACGGTTAGTTTCTGATGGTTGAAACCTTAGTGGGCACGTACAAGCAGGAGGAAGCTATGAAAATACATTGAAGTGATCTCCTGACCTTCACACCAGAGGATGTATACGAGTGCTGGTCCATCACAGGCGAGATCGAGATCCTTTAGTCTCCTAGCAACATAGGATGAAATCACTTCTGGTGTGGAATGTGTACAACCTCTGCAGAGTTAAAACTGTTTAGATAGCCGTGCTCACAATCATGAGCATTGCATGGACCCTCACATGATTAGTGGGATTAGGGGGCAGTTTGGTGAAATCAGTGGATCACAGTGGGAGCGTGTAATTGGTTCTCATGTTGGTGCTACAGCCAGGTAGGCTGCATGTTGGCTTAGCATTCATGTTTGATGTCTATCACTTAGCAAATAGATGCTTACTAGGGAGTGTGTCTCCATTGCGAGTTTTATGCAAAAGAATCCTATATTGCATTTTCTTTGGTTGTTGCCATATGTCGTCATTTCCCACGCTTGCTTAGTACATCCCGTACTCAATCTTACCCTTATGAATGCTGCTTTGTGGAAGGTGAAATTTGGGAAGACGTTGAAGACACAGGAGCTAAGGTCTAGGCATGCCATCACTACTGGCAACTGCCTATAGAAGCCTGCATCGTTTAGTTTATTTTCTGCTACAATTGGTTTCTAATAATTATTCTAAGACT